>JAQHUG010000422.1:1315667-1378513 GCA_028555095.1 Dicrostonyx torquatus | reverse complement strand
CAGCCCACCCCATTCCAGCTCCCCCCCGACCAGGACTTCTGGGAACCAGCAGCTGTCCTGGTGCTGTGGCCAGCTGCAGAGATACCACTGGTGGCACCTGGGATATACTGTTGATGGCACCGGAGGGCACATGAGGGCAGATAGTACCAAGAACAAAGAAAGGGGATGGAGAAAGGAGAGAGAGGGGATGTCACTCAGAGGAGGGTAAGGAACAGAAGGGGGATGATTTCTTGCCCCACAGGACATGCTTTGGTAGAGCCCCCTCCCAGGATTCGGATCCTGTGAGAGCCTCAGCCTCACTGAAGGCACCTCAGGCTTGTTTGATAGGTCTTAGCTCAGTCTGCCATGACCAAGTAAGGCTGACCTAGGTTTGGAGACCCTGCCAAGCTGAGAAGGGATCCCACGGAAATGATTGAGAGGAAGAGCCAGGGGAGGTCACGTGGTAGAGGAGCTTCTCCCACAAGGCACCTATGGGAATGAGCTGGGAGGGTGTCAAAGGGTGGGGCAGGTTTGTGGTTATTGTCCTGTGACTGCATTCTGTATGAAGCTGGTCTGGGTATTCAGCATGGCTCTGTCTAAAACACACACCTTTTCCTCTGTCATTCCCAGTCACATTCCAATGGTCACTAGGCCAGCTATGCAGGGATCCCGCCTAAGCCCCAGGAAGGCTCAGGCCTGGCACTCTGCAGGGATAGCCCCTTTCCCAGGTGCCCTGTCCAGGAAGAAACTGAGTGGCCCTGGTGTAGGGAGCTGGAAACCCTGGTGCCAGCGCATGCTCTCTGTCAAATTAAATAGTCCTTTCCATTTGCTTGCTGGGCATTAGGCTGGAGGAAATCAGTCTTAAATGCAAGTGCCGAGCCTGTCCGGGAGTGAATTATTCATCAGGAAACATCTCAGGAGATCCATATGGCTTTGGAGCTTTGATTTTTCCCATGAATCACCAGATGCCAGCAGGTGACCTGGTAGCTTCCAGCTACAGCATGCTAGCCAGGGTTGGGGATGACTGTATCCCTTAGATGGTAGACCCTAGGAGAGTGGGACAGATGTCACATTTCACCGTAGGGCTGTCTTCTCTCTTTCCCTCCTATGCCCCCCTTCCCTCTTCCCTTCCTCTTCTCTTCTTTCCCCCTTTCCCCCTCTTGCTGTCTGTCACTCGCTCTCCTGAGTCCCACATCTGCTAGGCAAGAACTTCCATTGAGCCATATCCCCAGCCTAGTGGAGCTATCGTATCAGAGGGGACATAGGGCCCTGCTGAGACAGACATCTTGGCAGCTGAGGGGGACCTGAGTGTGAACGTAGAATCACTTGGGAGCTAAGCCTCTGGGCATATCTGTGGGGGACTGTCATTATTATGTTAATTGATGTGTGAAGACCAATCTTAACTGTGTGTATAGGGGGTACATGACACTTTTCTTGATAGGAGCGCCTGGAATGGACAGAGAACGTGACCTGGGTAGTAGCATGTGTTTTTCACTACTGTCTGTTGCTCGTTATGGATGTATGGGAGTTTGAACATAATTGGCCTCCATAAGCTCATAGGGAGTAGCACTATTAGGAGGTGTGGCTTTGTTGGAGTAGGTGTGGCTTGTTGGAGGAAGTGTGTCACCGTGGGGGCGGACTTTGAGGTTTCCTATGCTCAAGATACCACCTAGTGGCTCAGTCTACTTCCTGTTGCCTGCAAGATGTAGGACTCTCAGTTCTAGCACCATGTCTGCTTGCACACCTCCATGTCCCACCATGATGACAATGGACTGAAACTCTTAAACTGTAAGCTGCCACTTTGATGAAATGTTTTCCCTTATAGGAGTTACTGCTGTCATGGTGTCTCTTCGACATCCTACGACATGTAGGTATCACATGACCAGTTGATGACCAGTAACCTGGAATTTTGAGTTAAACTCTTTTCCCCTTAAACTGTCCTTGTCAGCTTGGGAGACTGTAATATTGAAAGGAAGACTGGCTCGGGAGGTTTCAGCATTGGTCAAGAACTCGATCAGGAACTGAGCAAGGGGTCATTTCTGAGATATGTGGGCCAAGAATCTGGCTTCATTCTGCCTGTGTCTGGAGAACCCAAGTGAAGTTGAATTTAAAAATAATGGATTGATTTCTTTAGCAGAGGAAATTTCTTGATAGCAGAACATTCCGGCTGGTGCTGAGGAAGCAGCTGGGATTGTTCGAGATCAGCACGATTACCGAGACGTCTCCTGTGCTGCGCTGGCTCCATAGGAAACCTCACCCACCACAGGCTCCAAATTTATTTAAAGAAAAAAAAAACTAAGCTGAAAGGTTCCCTGTTCCTCAAAAGAAACAGCCAGGAAAATGTTTCCTTAGGGTCAGCACACACAAACTGATAGAACTTGGGGGAGAGGGGCAGGGCAACCCCCATCTTGAGATGGTGGCAGAGTCTGCAGCAGCACCTATGCTGCAATGGTTTTGAAGGCATGGAAGATGAAATATTGAGGTGGACATGGGAAGCAGCTGAGGCCAGTGTGTAGCAGGTTGGAGTCTTGCAAGGAGGCCCAGAGAGGCCGTTGCACGAAGGTAATGGTAAAGCCTAGGTTGCAGTGGGGTCCTAGGATTTTGGAAATGCCAGGATCATGGGACATGCACTAAGAAGAGCTACAAGAACAGGATAGAGCTGGCCCAAAGAACCAGTGTGTGCTGAGTACAGCAGAGCTGGAGGGGTGAGGGTTGGGTCTATCTACACCTTTTATATCCCAGGAGTCCAGTTGATTATATTAAAATGCATAGATACCAGACAGGGAGCTGCAGAATTTGATGTTTGCCCTGCTGAAGTTTGGTCTTGTTTTGGTCTATCCATTCTCCTGTTCTCTTTCTCTCTTTAGGATCTTACTATGTGGTCCCGGCTGGTCTTAAACTTGCTCTGTAGAGCAGGCTAGCCTTGAATTCAGAGGTCCACCTGCTTCTCCTCTCCAGTGATGAAATTAGAGGGTTTAATTGTTCTTGCTGTGTCTCCATTCTTCCCATTGGGAATAGTACTGTTTACTCTGTGCTATATGGTGAAAGTAGGTGACTTGATTTTATTTTTGTAGGAACTCGCAGGGGAATTTGGATATTTAGAGTATTAAAATTGTTAAAGACTCTGGGGACGATTGAAGTTGGATTGAATGCATTATAACTTATGAGCTTATAAGGAGTAGAAGGTTAGTTAGAGCTTAAAAGTAATGTGTATGTGTGTTGTCTTAGTTAGGGTTTCTGTTGCTGTGAAGAGACACTATGGTCATGGCAACTTTTTTGTTTGTTTTTGTTTTTCAAGACAGAGTTTCACTGTTTAGCTCTGGTTCTCCTGGAACTTGCTTTGTAGATCAGACTGGCCTTGAACTCACAGAGATCCACCTACCTCTACTTCCTGAGTGCTGGGATTAAAGGCATATGCCACTATCACCCGACTGCAGTAACTCTTATAGAGAAAAACATTTAATTGGGGTGACAGCTTAGAGTTTCAGAGGTTTAATGTGTTGTCATCATGGCGGGGAGCATGGTGGGTAGGAGTATGGTGGCATACAGGCAGATGTGGTGCTGGAGAAATCTACATTTTGATCCAAAGGCCACAGGAAGTGAACTGAGACACTGGGTGGTATCTTGAGCATGTATGAGACCTCAAAGCCCGCCTCCACTCTGACACGCTTCCTCCAATGAGACCACACCTACTCCAACAAAGACTCACCTCCCAACAGTGCCACTCCCTTTGGGGACTATTTTCTTCCAAACCACCACAGGTGTCAAGTTGACAAGAGGGGAGTTTTGATGGTTAGTGTCAGTTGTAAACAAGTAAGAACCCATTATTTCTTGGGAGATGGGCATCTAGGTGTGCCTATGGGAGTTATCTTGATTATATTAACTGATATTGGAAGACCCGTCTTAATTGTGAGCAGGACCATTTCCTGGATGGGGTTCCTGAACTATATAAACGGAGAAAGCTTCGTGAGCATGGGCATGCGTTCATCATCACAGTTCCTGCTTCCAGGACTTCCACACTATGGTGGATTACCACCTGGAATTGGGAGCCAAAATAAACTTTTCTTCCTCAAGGTGCTTTCCTTGGGAGTCTTTTGCCTTAGCAAGAAGAAAAGAAACTAAGAAAGTGGTGGAGGGCAGTGATGGCAGCTGCTGTGGCTTAAAGAGGGATGGTAAGGCTCAAAGGGTCATAGTCTTGCAATGAGGTGGGTCCCAGTGCTGAGGAGCTTCTCTGAGTTGTCTGTGAAGTCCTATCGGTGGTTAGGTACAAGTCCAGCTCCCGTGTGTGGAGGGCATCTGGGCAGTGAGTGGATCCCAGACTGGTACTGAGGGCAGGCTGCCTCTTTGGGAGGAAACCTCATCCCTGCAGTGCCTGTGCAGTCAAGGAGACTGCGTGTCAACAATATGCTGCCCTTCCTCATCGCAGACCTAGTGTGTTCTTTCTAGAAGTGTGAGTGAATACGGCTTCACTAAAGGCGGCAAAATTCACCAGCATCCCAGCTCCCTAGATACCGTCCTGCTTGTTGTGGTTCTCAACCTGTGGGTCGCAACTCCTTTGGGAGGGTCTAATGACCCTTTCACAGGGGTTGTGCATCAGACATCCTGCGTATCAGATATTTACGTTCCAATTCATAGCACTAGCAGCCACTAAGCTAGGATCATTCTCCTCCTCCCTCTCCTCACTCTGGCCCTGCTGTGTTGTTGTTTTGTGCCCCGTGTGTCCTCCCTGGACATGCCATGTATGTCCTTCAGGGGCCCTGAGTGTCTCCTCACATGCATACAGGTGTGTCTGCTGAGCGCAACCTTGTAAAGTCGGTGGCTTCCATGTCCTGAAGTGTTACAACAGCGACAGTGAATGCGACAGTGGCCTTAATGTCTTTTCACTGCCAAATGTCTGTTTTGGGACTGTTCTCCATTGTATACCCCATGGAGGGGGTGCAGGTATCACCTGGGCCATCAGAGCCCCCAGCCTCCCTTTCACAGATTAGGTGGGGGATGGGCAAGTCAGCAAGCTGTCTGAAGCCTCTTAGGGTGCCAGTGACACCCAGGTGAGTGACACCATCCTTTCCCTGAGCTGTTGAGGTGTTGGGGACACCAAAACAATGATAGTAAAGAGGAGTGGAGGACATGACTTAAAACTCGGGAAGACTCAAATGAACAAGAAGCCCTGGAAGTGGCTCAGCATCACGGGTCACTATGGAGACGCACAGTGAGACAGGAGAGCAGCTGCACCCATTAGAGTGCCACTGATGGAACAGACATTGGCAAGAGTTCTGGCAACATGGTGTTCTCATGGGCAGCTAAGGTACTAAGGACATCCCAAGAGGTCACATAGGAAAGGCTGGGATGAAGAGAGCCATGCTGTGAGAGTGTTCACAGAGACCAGTGTGGTAGAGGAGAGAAAAGTCAGAGAATCCAAGAACAGCGATTTCTAGTACTTGGGGAAAAAGACAGCAGCCTGAGCATGCGTGGCTGCCTCTCTGAGGTGGCGTATCGTGCAGTAAGCTTGTGGAGAGCCTCCTGTCTCCAGGCCCAAGGCCAGGGGCTTGGCACCTTTCTAGTCAACACTGCATAAATCCTAGGAGCGTTTCAGAGGAAACAAGAGAACCAAAGAATAAAATGACTCAAGTGGGTGGAATGCTCATCTCTCCGAGCAAGGCATTCTCAGGGCTCTGGGCTCCCTTGCATCCCATTTTACAGTCAACCTCAATACTTGGATGATGATTCATAGTCCTGGGAGTCTCACCTGCCAGTCATCACCTCTATTCCAGCCTGAAGAGAGGGCGCATCATCTCCAGAGTGGTCAGGTAGACTAGAGTGCCATCCTGCTTCCGGTTGGCTACGGGACTAGAACAGAAATGGTGAGTGAGCAATCAGTTGCTGAGACATGGGGAGATCCCAGGCTGGTGTCTGTGGTCTGAGGGCCTCTCCCCTCACCAGGAGCCAGGCCATTCTCCTGCCTCATACTCCAGTGTCTTTAGAGGGGCGTGAAGGGGACATCTCTGGTTCTCCCTGGATTCCAGAGCACTGGGGCAGTGTTGGAGGGCTCTGGCTGGATCACTGACCACTGTGTAACTGGATTTATCCCAGTGGGGCTGAGATGATGGAGCAGGGCTTGCTTCATGGTCCTCGTTCTGTCAAGCAGATTTTCAGCAAGCGTGCAGGATGCAACACTTTTTCAACTTAGCTATTTTTAGCTTGAGGACTCAGGGAAGCCTGACCCCATAGCTCAAAGCCTGGGCATAAAAATCAGCCAGCCCCTGCATGACTGGATGACTATTTTATCTAGCAGGCAGAACCTTCCAGAGCACTCATGATTTGTAAGGGGGAACAGCACCAGTCCACAGGGCTCAGCTCTCTATGGCATGAGGGTGGCTTTGTCTTGAGAGTAGGCAGCCATGCTACTGGACAGTGAGAACCCAGACCCTGTGATGCAAGGAGCAGGGATACAGATTGCCAAAGCCTTCGTTTCCACGGAGGAATCCTCTACCCAACAGGGCAGAATTGTGAAGAGGCCTGGCAGGCATCTTCTTGGGCTTACTGGGGAAGATGAAGATGGATGAGCCTGAGGCTTGGGATGGCTTGGATGGTGACTTCTGTAGGTTGGGAGGATGGATATCAATATCCCCAGAAACTCCTCAGTCACAGGTGGGAACCAGGGATTGAGGATGTCCACTTTTCCCCTATTAAGAGAGTAGGCTCCTTCTAGAAGGAACCAGAGGCACTGGCACTCTCTTTAGCTAGGCTCAGCTGGACAGTTAATTGGAGTGTTCAGAGAAGAGCCAAAGCCCTGAACCCCCACCCCCAAAGCCAGACATACAACTTTTGGACAGGTGGAGTGTGGGCCACAGTCTGATTAGACAGAGAGCTGATGGAATACTCCTCCTTCCGACACACACACCGAGTACTGCTCCTGCTACACGGCTGGGTATGAGAAGTGTCTACTCACACTGACACAGACATCAGCGTTCAGAGGAGTTATAAGATTCCAGGGTAGGAGGTCTCAGGATGACAGGGTTGGTAGACCACACATAGATGTTCCAAGCTCCTCTGGTTACCGTCTCAAAGATGGTCCTAAAATGGGGGCATAAAAATGAGGAGCCTGACCAGGTGGCAGTGGCATACGCCTTTAATCCCAGCACTCGGGAGACAGAGGCAGGTGAATCTCTGTGTGTTCGAGGCCAGCCTGGTCTACAGAGCAAGCTCCAGGACAGCCAGGGCTACATAGAGAAACAAAACAAAACAAAACAAAAGATGAGGAGCCTATTAGAGAAGAGGTCATTCTAGAAACATGCCTGAGTTTTCCACTAAGAAACCTGTCCCGTGGAGCTGTGACACAGCTCAGTTGGTAAAGTGCTTGCCACTCAAGCCCGAGGACCTGAGTTCAGATCCCCAGCACCCATGTAGAAAGTCAGGCACCTCAGTCCATGCCTGTAACCCCAGCCCTGGGGAGGTAGAAACAGGAGGGTCCTTGGGTGTTGCTAGCCTGCAAGTCTAGTTCATCAGGGAGCTGCAGGCTCAGTGACAGATCCTGTTCAAGCCTAAAGTGGTCAGCAATGGAGGGTGACACCAGATGCAGACCTCTGGCCTCCACATGAGCGTGTACATGTGTATGTGTGTCCTCTATCAGAAAAAGGGGTCATGTCACTGCCAGTGGGGACTGACTGAGAAGCCAACGATAATGGCACTGGGACCTATCTCTTCTGCATGTATTGACTATTTGGGAACCTATTCTACATGAATGCACATCTTCTTAGACTGAGATGGAGGGGGGAGGGCCTTGGGCTCCCCATAGGACAGGGTATCCTGCACCATCTTAAGGAAGCAGGGGGAGGGCGGTGGGGTAGTGGGGGAGTGGGAGGGCCGGGAACAAGGGGAGTAAAATAAATTTTGCTTTTAACAATAAAAAAAATAAATAATAAAAAAAGAGAAAACAAACAAACAAAAAAAAGGGGGTCATGTCACCTCCCTCACCTGTGCCAAGCGAAGTTCATGAGAGCCTGTAGCTCCGGCCCCAGCTCTGAGACTTAACCCTGGCCTCCTTATACACCTGGGAGCATCTCTTCTCTGTGGCTGTCCCACAGTAGGGCCCATCTCACTTGTTGACACTGGGTGCTCCAAGCGCAGGGTGAACACATCTGGGGCAGTTGGAAGTGCATACGAGTATCCTGTGACTGTGACAGATGTCTTCCACAGGCCACAAGGCCAGCTGCCCTCAGCAGTAGCAATCCTAGTTCCTGTCTGACCTGGCCTTCATTTTGTCCTTTATTTCCTTAGGAAACCTGTCCATGGATTTAGGGTATCCCTGTCCCGAGACTCTGAACTCAATCCCAACGGTGAACAGCTAATGAGTTGACAATAAATTCCTGGGTGGGGATGTGGGCCCATCTCTTGGGGACATCAGGCCATGCCTGCAGCGGGGACTCAGGAGCTATGTGTGTGTATCTGTGTGTGCGCGCGTGTTGTATGTGTGCACACGTGTGCATGCGTACATGTGTGGAGGGTGGTGGCCAGATGGGGACGGGTGCTTCTGTGACCCTTGGAGGCCTGGCTGGGTCTGTCTGGTCCTTTCCAGAGTACATCTCCAACCATGCTCCTCTTCCGAGAGCCTGGTCTGGCTCCTCCCCTCCAGGGAGCTTTGTGTGAGGCTAATGAAGCACTTGACAGTTCAAGGGCTGGAACTAAGACGACAAAGGGTGCTGAGGACAAAGGACAAAGGGGTCTTTAGTGATGTGCTCCCCACAGTGGCCCTTGCTGTGTCTCAACTTTGGGTCAGCTTCCCAGAGATGAACCCCACATCTCCCAGACCTGAGCAAATTGTCGTCTTTGCTCAGACCCCCACCCTCACCCCCCGGTTTTTGCACATAGCCCTGCATCAGCTCACCACGACAGGACCCTGTTTGGACAGCCACAGGCTAGTGAGCTCAGCTCACTCTCTAGCCAGTGATCCCCTGGCCCCACCAGCCTGCCTCGCTTGGCATTGCCAACTTGGCAAGGCTGCTCTGTGCTCTTGTCTTCCCTCCAAACTGGGAGACCCTGAGAACTCCATTGAAAACAGCTCTACTGAACCCAGAGCCATCTAAACAGATGATGTCATTGTCAGGACACAAATATCACAGTCTAGTAGTTCCTAGGAAGGCTGAATGCAGGCACTAACTACTTCACAGTTGGAAAACATGTTCCGTATCACATGAATCTCTTCCGCACCCATATTCCTTTCCTTGTCCTTCCATGGCTATCTTCTGAGAGTCGACCTGTGGTCTGGCTGCAGGTCACTGAGTTGGGTCAAACTGTGGTCCTTGTGGCACTGAAGCCCTATCATGATACCTTCTGAGGTGATCCCTGACACTGGCTCTCCTGACCTGTGGGGAGGAGGCTTGTGTAAAGATGAAGAAGCCCTGGGTTAGGACAGCTGCTGCCACCAGAGACCAGAGGGACAACCTCAGCAGGCACCAGCCAAACCCACAGTGACCCCCAAGCAGGGCCATCAGTGGACAGGAAGCTGCCTCCCATGAAGCCCTGGTACATAGCCTCTTGACAGAAGCTTCCCAGACTTCAAGAAATTTGGCTACAAGTGGTGCTCCTGCCTCCTAAAACCCTGAAAGCATAGAGTGGTCACCTCAGAGGTCAGAGAGCAGATGCCAGGGCCTCTGTTAAACCTGATGAAACAAAGAGAGACTATTCCTAGTCTGCAGGGCCCCTGGAACCAGCCCACCTCAGCCAATGGGGAGGGGGCATCCACCCTAGCAGTCCTCCAATAAGGTTATAGCAACTTTGATGGGGATGTTTGTCTCCCTTCTGCCCATCCAACCTGCCTTTGTTAAGTGTGCCTGCCTTGGAAAGTAGGCCGCTCTGGGTTGGTCGGGGAGGGCTTGGACCCCATGCCATGGAGCTGCTGGGCAGACTGGCTGCCTGGCTGGAGGCATTTGATTTTCTGACTCAGAAGTGTATTTATAGCAGACAGCCGCTCCAAGCCGCTCCAAGGACGTACTCTCCTCTGTGGCGGGAGCTCTGCAGGAGCATCAGACTGTCCTTTCCCTGCTGTGCTGAGAAGATGCTTGTCCAAGGGGACAGACGGAGGGCTTGAAATGGGGCCGCTTGGGCCACAGTAGACACCCCAGGCTCAGTGACCGTCTGTGTTGTCTCATGTCTCTGAGCATCTGCCCGCCGTCCCTCTGCCTGCAAGCCAGTCCTTCCCCACATGGGCCCCGTCCAGCCTGGCGGCAGTGAGTGTCTGAAGACCCCGTTGCCCTGTGAAGGCAAGGCCTATTCCTCCCTGTGTATTCCCCATTAGTCAGATGGGGAAAGATATCTGGGACAGTATTGGTGTCACTTACTCTGCATTTGTTCCCCTTGTGAGGGTCCTGCTCCTCCTGATGGGCCATGGATGGAAACGGGCAAGGTTACCGAAGAGCTTGTCTGGGATTAGCACTTCAGCTTTGGGGTAACTTCATGCAGCATCCTTCCTCTATGCCCCCCAATTGTTCCTCTGTGGCCACATAGGCAGAGGAGGCAGCTGGAAGAGGGTTGGTGGGCCCCCAGGTGACAGACATGGGCAGGACAAGTGTCTAGGAGCCGGAGTGCTGGGGACTCCAGCCAGCTGTGTTCGGGGAAAAAACACCCCACCCCTTCCATTGATCCCCCCAACCCAAGAGGGCATGCCTAAACTCCCAATTCAGTTCTCACACCTTGCTCTCACTCGGGGCCAGGGCATTTCACTGTGGACTGAGCCACATCTCAGGATCTCGGTTGGTTTCTTAGGGTCTCGGTTCTTTGACTTTGCCAGAGGGACGGAAGCCACTGTTCTGTTTTCAGGGAGGCTTGTGAGTCCTCTCACCCAGACAGGTCGGACCTCACAAGGCATGGGGTATACTGGATGTCTTGGGACAAGCCCAAACCAGTGCTGCCTGTGTCTGGGGAACACCACTGCTCTGTGGAGATGCTAGGACGCGGAGAAGGCGGACTGCAAGAACTTTGCAGCCACAGCCTTTCCCACAGAGCTGTCTGACAGCCCCTTCACACAGGGACTTGCAGCCCCAGAGTTCTTGGCCACGACCTTCGTGTCTTAGGAAATGTCGGGTTTTGTGGTTATTTTTAGCTTCAGGAATGTGACGTTTGATAGTATTTGGGTTTTTAAGAGGGGCCAACTTTAAGATAGAGTTGTGTCCCTTGACCCCATGCCAGCCCTGGAGCAGTCATGACCAAAAGCAAGAGTGGCAGTCCCCTCACTAGAAAATGCAAGCAGTCCCTGCAAAAGAAGTTGTGTGGGATCCCCGCGTCCCTGGCCAGGAGAAGCTGGGTTCTGCTGAGTCCAAACAAGCGTGTTCTGGGCTGTTTCTGTGAGCTGCACACTGGAGGGTCCTGTCTCCCACCCTGGGGAGCTGCTGCAGAATGCCTACAGTCTGGTGACTTCCAGTGGTGCCCTGGGAGGCAGCATAAAGATAGGCAATCAGGGACACCTTTAGATGTTTGAGGAAGAGAAAAATAGAATCTGTAACCGTGTGGTAGAAAGGACTTCTGGGGAGGTTTGCAGGCCAGCTGGCACATCTGAGAGCTCCTCCAGGGTGCTGAAAGTTCAGTCACCTTATGACTCCCCCCGGAGAGGACCCTCATCCCTTTACTCTGGCATCTTTTATTTGTGACACCGGGTGCTGCACCCTGAACCCTACACTGCCCATCTGTCATGCACCTGTCCACCACACTGGTTGACAGCTTGCCTCAGGCCTTCCGTTCTATAAGCTCAGCATTTCTTGACCTGGCACCCATCACAGAAACAGGTTCCTAAGAGCTGAACCAAAAATCAGTTAGTAATGAACTAAAAAAAAATTAAATGCCTAGTGATCAAATAATGCAACCAATAAACGGTCAAATGAAGTGAACAAACCATGCTTAAAAGAAGAAATACCAAGAGCTAATAAATACACCCGAAAGCATTTCATCCTTAGCCACCAGGGAAATGCAAATCAAAACCACTCAACAAGCCACCCTCACTCATCAAAATGGCTGCCGCTCAGAAGCATAAGGACAGTAATACAGGCTAGAGGTGAGAGAAAGAGCCCTGCACACTGCTTCAGTACATGTAAAAGATGCAGCCGCTACAGAAATCTGCAGGGAAGTTCTCCAAAAATAGAACTGCCATGGAGGAATGACCAGGAAAATGTGTGTTCACACAGCAGGGTATTGGTCATAAAGAATGAAGCCCTAGCACTTGCAGGGAAATGAATGGAACCAGAAGTCATCGTGCTAAGTGAAATAAGCCAGATCCATAAAGGTGGAACCTAGACTGAAAATAAAAATATGAAGTGGAAGTGGGCTATCCAAGAAGAAGGGGGCCACCAGGAGAAGGGGGCCACCGGGAGAAGGGGCCACCGGGAGAAGGGGGCAAAAGAGGGGCGAGATTGTGCAGAGTGGGTGACATGCATGTGTGCAGATGTCACACAAAACCTATTATTTTCTACAATTAATATATGCTAATAAAATGTCCCTAGATTAACTAATATAGTCCCTGCTGCTATGGCTTGAATAACGCATTGTCACTCTGTTAAGGCGTGGCGCATCCACAATAGGTAGATACATCTACAGTACAACCTAAGGCTCAGGAAACATTGCGGAAGAGGGGGCAGAAGATTTAGGAGCCCGAGGATCAGGGAGTTTGCGGTGAGATTGTGTTTCCTAGTAGTCTCAGAAGCTACACCCATAAAGTCTCACCAACATGACATTCTAAACGTGAGCCGAGCAAGGACAACAGCATGCCAAGGAGACAGGGGAAGGACCATGTGTCCTCAACCCTATACAAAAGCTACAGGCAACCAAGGAATGCTGAGGGAAGGAGAAACTGTCTTCCCTGGGGAAGAGCACACTGACTGGTTATCTCATACCAAAGAGTCAGCCCTGAAAACACACGTATGAGGAACATTAGTCAGACTGCGCAGGTGCTAGTTAGGAATATATCTGTATGCACATATACACGTATGCAAGCAATCGCAATTAATGAAAAAGAAGCCACGGCTTTGAAAGAGAACAAGGAGGACTATATGGGAGGGTTTAGATAGAGGAAAGACAGGGGCAATGATGTAACTATATGATAATATCAGCAAATAAATAACAAAAAGAGGTGGATCAAGCATTGCACACCCGAGCTGTAAGTGCACAGATGCGTGAGAAAGGATCCCCTGAGGTGAGCATGGGGAAGGCTCCCCTGAGGTGTGGGGGGACAGAATTCATTCACTAAGGATGCATAGCCTATCTCAGGAGGCTTTACAGAGTCTAATAAAACATGGAAGGCTCCACCTCCAGGTCTGAAGCCTGACATGAGAAGTCTCTAGGTCGCTGGTTCTCAACCTGTGGGTCAAGACCCCCACAGGGTTCCCATGTCAGATATTTACATTATGATTCTTAAGAGTAGCAAAATCACAGTGATGAAGTAGCAATAAAAATAGTTTTATGGTTGGGAGGGGTCACCACAACACGAGGAGCTGTATCAAAGGGTCATAGCCTTAGGAAGGGTGAGAATCGCTGCTCTAGATAAGTCTCTCGCTCAGGGATTGGGAGGGGGAGGGAGGCCACAGTATGTTCTAAAACTCTGTGAAAGGAGCCTGGGCCTGGCTTCTCCTCCTCATTTGGTTGCAAATCCATTTTCTGTGCTGACTGGAGAAGCTGGAGGTTAGATAACACTTTGGGCCTGTGAGCGAAACGAAACCTCTGGGAGAGGTGTGGGCTCGGTACAGACTCAGCAAGGTCACACCATGTGTGAACTGAGCTCTGCCCCTGACATTCATTCAGCAGGGGTTGGTCCCAGACATGTCAGTCAATGTGTCTGTGGTCTGTCCCAACCTGCGGACAGAACCTCAGGTCAGAAGTGATTGCACAGAGTGTCTAGGTCTTGCCCTCACTCCAGTTGCAAACGCCAGCAGCCTGCGCACCATGGAGGCTGCATTTCATCTCCTCCTGGCCACAACACTTGGCACACGATGCTTGGGCCTCCAGTACTACCCACAGCCCAGACCTGAAGCCAGCCGGCCTGTGGTCTGTTCTGCTTGAGAAGAAAGAGAATGTAAACAGCTTGATCCTTAAAATGCAATAGTAATGCCACAGCCCAGGGGCTCTGGGAGGACAGGGGATTGGATAGCCAGAGAGGGAGAAGAGGAGGGCAGGAGAGGGGAGGGTAGAGTAACCCTCACTCAGAGCCCTGGGGGAGGGCAGGATGAGAGAGCAGGTCTGGAGTTCAGAGGGGCTCAGGGAGGCTCAGAGATAGGAAGGCAGAACCATCCTTATGGAGGACCCTGGGACTGGGTCCCTGTGTGCCTGACTGGTCAGGGCACAGCCCTTTCTTATCTGCCCCCCTTCCCATGCAAAGGGTTCAGAAGCAGCAAAGGGGAAGGAAATGTGTAGACTTTACTGTCTGGAAACTGAGGCAATGACTTGTCTGATGGCAAACAAGGACTCTAGAGCAGGAACAAGGAGAAAGCCACCAGGAAATGAGTTCACGGAGTGACTGGGGGCAGGTGCATAAAAGAGCCCCTAGACTGTGTCACTAACCACCAGGATCCCAGCATTGTGGCCAATGGAGAGGCAGGTGCATGGCAGAGCAGAAAGCCCAGGAGGGGGTGCAGGGCACACAGGGCATGGTGGGCCTTTAGAGACCCCTCACACCTGATGCAAGTGGGAGCATCTGGGAAGCCGCACAGAACAGGACACCGAAGCATAGGTGCCGTCACACGCAGCAGCAAGCCACGGCGCCATCACACGCAGCAGAATGATTCCAGCAGCTCAAATACTTCATGGCTAAAAACGGAATCTCAGAAGCATTTTCTAAAACCCAGAGCATTCTTTGAAACTTCAGAATGTAACAAGGCCTTTGATGGATGCCATAAACCCCAGAAGCTCTTGAGTGGCTAATAAATTTGACCATGGCGGAGGGCAGGGTACCGATTTCTGCCCTGTCTGCTATGGTCATTAGTTAGTAGGTAGACTGGGCTATGCCCTCATCCTACGGGCCAAGTCCTATGGTATGCAGAACTTCAAATCAAGGGGACAGAAAGAGAGAGAGAGAGAGAGAGAGAGAGAGAGAGAGAGAGAGAGAGAGAGAGAAAGGAGACAGAGACAGAGACAGAGATTGGGCTGAGAAGATGTCTCAGGGACGTTCCTGTTATACAGCATGCAGATCTATAGTTGAACTTAAGGAAGGTAGACATGGTGATGTGTGCCTATAGCCCCAGTGATGGCGAGGTAGAGACAGAAGAATCCCTCAAGCTGATTGATCATCCAGCCTAAACGACAAGCCCTGGGTCAGTAAGAGAACCTGTCTCAACCTGAGGAAGATACTGATGTCAACACCTGGCCTCCCTCTCCCTCACCCACAAACAAGAGTATGTTGCTACATAGGACACACGAGCCAAGCCTGATGACACAGGCCTGTTATGGGAGGTTGAGGCAGAAGCATCATGGGTTCAAGGCCTGCTTGGGCTATAGACTGAGTTCAAAGCCTTCCCACTCAACTTAGTGAGACCTTGTCTCCAAAATGAAAATGGAAAGAGGCCTGGGGAAGTAGTTCAGTGGTGGAGCCTTGGGTTCAGTCACTGATCACCAGAGAGGCTGAGGAATGGAGATGGGAGGAGAACCAACCACCGTGACCTAGGAAAAGGTCAGTTCAGGCCTCTCTGACTGACTTTTGTGGGTTCTCACTTGCCAGGCCAGCCCATCTGACATCAAGATACCTAGGGCAGAGTTTAGCTTTCATGGTGAGAAAAGGCATTCTTTGGGTCTGAGAGATTTCTGTCTTGCTTTTACCCAGCTGTCCGCGTCACTGGGCAGGGACAGTTCCAGCATGGTCACTGGTTAGTCTTGGCATCCTGTGGACCTGGCAGCATCTGGACCATCCAGGGCCACTGTCCCCGGGAGTCTTAGTTTATGTAATGGGGATAAAGCTGCCTCTGTGGCTAAACACAGACGGGAAGTAGCAGATGGCATGGAGCAGGACATCACTGGCCTGGCAGCATAGGGCAGGTGGGCACTGGCTCTGGGGGTACCTGAGCCTCGAGGGCACAGAGCTGTCAGAGTGCTAGGGGAGATTAGGTGTAACCTGAGCGTCTGCAGAGCCCCCTGAGCTTCGCTTCCGTACGCTCTCTTGACCCAGGCAGCGCGGAGCCCGTTTAGGGAGATGCGTGTGGCGGTTGGGTGGAGACTGGGTTTTGGCTCTGCTGCTGTTTGTTTCCTGCCTGGAGAAGGAGTTGCATTTTGCAGTTTAACTTGTGTTTGAATTCATTGTGTGGCGACAAATTCCCCGCTTGCCACCTTAACAGCATCCCTCCGGCTTTGCTACTGTGCCCACAGACAAATCAAAGCCAGCTTAGACTTAAAGTTGGAGGTTTTCTTTGTTTTGTTTTGTTTCTCATTTGTCTGCTCTTCTGGGCCATTTTGGGAAGAAAATGGAAAAATAACAAAATCAGAAGTGATGGGGCAATCTCTGGTCACACTTAGTTAGGAATCTCAGAAATGTTGGGAGCTCCGTGCCTGACCTACCCAGTGACGAGGCCACCTTCCTCCTGGAAACACTGTGGCTTTCGGGTGAGAAACTGCGATTTGCTCATACCCCTTCCCCAAATACACACTTGAAGGAAAAGTAAGTTGAGGACAGCGCAGGCGCTGGGCTTCCAGGATTCTGAGCTCAGTTAGCTGCCGCCGCCTGGTTCCCACAGCCCCAAGAGTCCTCACGCCACCACGTCACCCAGAAATAGCACAGGGTGCTACCACAGCTGAGGTGGGCGTCTGCTGTGGGGCCCTGACACGAGCAGGGTGGTGTATGTGACGAAGGGCAGGCTGTTCTGTAGGCGGGGCTTGCATCACTGAGTGACATGTGGGAAGGCGTGATTTTTGCTTGCTGCATGACTCTTTAGAGAAGTTGTAAAGACTCTCAAACAGAGAGGGCCAAAGACAGGGTTCCATTTGAGTCCAGTTTGGGGAGCCAGTGGATTTATTGGGGTTGTTTACTGGAGCAGAGAGACTCGGGCAGCTAGTTCCACTAAGGGGTATGGTCCCACCCCAGACCATTGTCTACTCTTATATGGTGACTGAAATGGAGAGAGAGGAAGGGCCCTGTGAAGATCCGCTGAAGGATGTGAGCCCCAGGGGTGAGCCTCCCTCTTCCATCCACAAGGGAATATGAATACACGCCATCTCATGGGGTCACATGCCGGTGATCCCAGCTGCTCTGCTCTGAGAAGACAATGGTCACAGTCACTTGGAGGAGACAGCCACACTACTCTGCTTAAACCCTTAGATCCCAAGGACTGGCACTTCGGGGCCTGCTGCCCAGGAAGTGGACCTGCAATGGGAGCTTCCCATGTAGCCCATACTTACTTACAGTGCTGCCATGTCCAGGCAGAAACCTGGAATATCAGCGGTGGAGCCATGGCTCTGTGGCAAGCGGAAGCGCTGAGGTGAAGTGGTCAGGAGAGTGGGAAACAGCATGGCAGCTTCATTCTGTCCCAGTGAGGCAGACTGCCCACAAAGGTGGGCAGTGGATCATCACCAGATGCCCCCTCAAGCTCCAGAGACTGCCCAGCACACTGCGATTGTATGTCATGATTTTCTCAGGGGCAGAGGCCAATCTCTGCCACATCTGTTTATTAGGTCTTGGTGGCTCCCCCCAGGTCCTCCTTGTACAGGCACCAGCTAGTGTCTGTATTTGGATGGGTTGGCTGGGCCTGGGAGGAGAAGGTCACTCTGGATTGGTCCTGCTCACACAGCGAGAGCAGCCGAATCTAGATGCTGCTATCTGACCATTGTCACTCTTTTGTGTGATGCTGGACAGGATGGAGAAGGATCTAGAACACACAGTGCTTCTTGGGGTCATAAACATATCACAGAACCTAGCATACACTGGACTAGACTGGGGAGCAGGAGGAGAAACAGCAGCTGAAAGTCTCAGTCTTTCAGTTTTAAGAAAAAGTATGAAGAAAACCAGCTGAAGTGCACCACAGTCGAAGCTTCAAAACTCAATGATGTGCATGGTTCCAGGAGCCGGGCAAAGCCAGCTCCTTGGGGCCCAGGCAATAATCCACCAAAAATGGGGCCCCGAGGCTGTAGGCTGGCATCCTGAAGACACTGAGAGAGAGGAAAGTCCTTTCTTCCCGTGACCCTGCTGACCTTCCAGAACAGAGAGAGAGGAAGGAAGCTGCTTACGAGATGGATGGCGGGACTTGTCCACAGTCACCCTGCATGGCAGGAATGTGGGAAAACCCCTAGGAGGAGGGACAGTCTCTCTCACGGGGAAAATGCAAGGGACACCAGCAGAGGCCACAGAAAGATGGTTTCTCCTTCACCTTACACGTCAGGAGCCTCTGAAAATAAAGTCTTTGGTATTTTTTAATTTTTAAAAATTATTTATTCTTATTTTATGTATGTTGGTGTTTTGCCTCTGTGTATGTCTGTGTGAGGATGTCAAATATTGGAGTTACAGACAGTTGCTAGGTGCCATGTGGGTGCTGGGATTTGAACCTGGAACCTCTGGAAGGGGAGCCAGTGTGCTTTCAACCACCGAGTTACCCCAGGGTCTCAATATGTAACCCTAGTTGGCCTGAACTTGCTATGTAGACCAGGCTGGCCTCGAACTCAAAAAGATTTTCCTGCCTTTGCCTTCCGGATGCTAGGATTAAAGGCATGTGCCACCATATCTAACTCAAAAATGAAAATTCTAACAGTGCCTTGTAGGATTTTCCACACATGCAGGCATGATCCATGTATGTGGCTACAGTAGGAGGGGGATGATCACACGACCTGTGTCCCTGCAGGGGCTCTACATTGTCCATGAACTCTGATGACCTTGACCCCAGCTAGACTGTGTGAGCAAAGGATGTGTGTTGTGAAGCCTGGGGTCCCCTGAACTCTGATGCGGGGGACACTGCTGTGGGCCCTGTGAGTCCACCGGAAGGGAGTCAGACAGGAAACAGCTATGGGAAAAATTCAGGACAGTAGTTTCTGAGGCTGGAGGTTATCTCCGAGTGGCACAAAGGATCCTGCCAGGAAGATGGTATCTCCTACACCAAGCCAAGCTTGTGGCTTACAGGGCTGTGTCTGTTAGTGACAGCTTGTGAGAAGAACAAAGTCGGGGGACCGACACTTCCCACCTCCGTGACTTACTGTGAAGCTGCAGTGATCAGGACAGTGTGTGTGGCAGTGTGGAGAGAACAGAAACATAGAGCAGTGGGACAGAATAGCAAGCCTAGAAATAGATCCCCACAATTAGAGCTAGCGGATCTCAGAGGAAAGAGCAAAGGCAACACCTGGGGAAGAACGCAAATGGTACCGGAAGACCTGGGCATGAGAAGAGAGAGTGGAGACATGTGGGATAACCCTTCCCCACATTATCTCTGAGAGCACCACTGACTTAGATGTAAAAAGCAAAACTACAGAACTGGGCAGTGGTGGCGCAGGCCTTTAATCCCAACACTCGGGAGACAGAGACCGGATCTCTGTGAGTTTGAGGCCAGCCTGGTCTACAGAGCAGGTTCCAGGACAATCTCCAAAAGCTACAGAGAAACCCTGTCTCAAAACAACAAACAAACAAAGCAAAACTCCGAAGCCACACAGGAGGAGTCTTGTGTGGACTGCTAGAAAGATCGGTGGTGACCCGGGCAGTGCCGAGGTCACCACCCAGCTCACTTCTCACTCAGTCAGTATGCTCAATGAGCCATTCTCCAGTAAAACACAAAACCAAACAGAAGTGTGGGGGAGGCAGGGGCAAGACAGCAGAGTGAGAAGACTAGCCAAGACTCAGAGAAGGTATTTCTAAGAGAAACATCTCATCAAGGGTTGTTATCCAAAAGAGGGACAGGACTCTTAAAACTCAAAAGGAAAACAAAGGCTGGACCGCAAAGGCTGGTAAAAGAATCTCATTGGAGAATGGGTGGTGTGGAGAGATGGCTCTACGGCGCATGCCATCAGGGAAATGAAAACCAAAGTAAACCCCTGTGTCCCTGCTTGGATGGCCTAAACAAGGAGCTCTGACAATGCCAAGTGCTGGCAGGAAACAAGGAGCTCTGACAATGCCAAGTACTGGCAGGATGTGGCACAGCAGGGGCTCTTTTTTAGGACTGGTAGGAATGGAAGTGGTCCCACCATGGAAGGCAGCTTGGGTTTGGTGTTTTTACAACAGAGCTAAACATGCAACATACAACTCGCACTCGTGTTCCTTGGTAACAACCCAGAGGAACTAAAATTTTGTGTCCACATAAGTGACCCCCTATCAGTGTTTATAGCTTTTATAATTGCTAGAGTCTGGAAGTGACTCAGGTCCGTGACATATGAATACAAAGGAATGATATTCAGCACTAAAACTCAATGAGCTATCAAGCTACATGTAGGTTTGCTATGACATAATTCCACACATGGAGGGACTTGTAAGCAACATTTTATTTCTTACGGGGTACTAGAGGCTAGGAGTCCAAGACCAAGGAAGGAACCTGCAGGTTCTGTGTCTGGTGGGAGCTGTTTCTAGGGCAACCCTATGACTTGGGTATTTAGATTATACTGCCTCTCCACCTCTGGGACTTCACCTTTTTGACACATCACTTCCCTAGACGCTCATCACCTGACTCCCAACTCCTACACTTTGGGGTAGGATTTGAGCATCTGGGTTTGAAGGACACAATCAGCTCATGAAAAGGCACAGAGGAAATATAGGTACATATGACAAAGGGAAGGAGACAGTCTGAAAAGACTGCACGTTGTTTGAGTCTGAAACCTTAGAAATGGTTTCCCAGGGCCTGAGGGAAGGATGGGAGCTCAGACAGCTCAGAGGACCTACTGTCTAGTGGAAATGTTATGTGATACTGTAGTGGGGGCACATTCCATTCAACCTTAGCCAAAACTAACAGGGTACATAGTAAGGACCTAAGGGGCTCCTCACAGGCCGATGGACTGTACTGGGCCACTGGGGTGAGGGGTTCCAGTAATGGGTAACCTGTGAGACAGGAAATATGTGGAAAATTCTCAAGTTCCCATTTAGTCTTGTAGTGAACTTAAAACTCCTGTAAGGGAGGGTGTGAAGGTCAGTTTTATACCCAGCTAAGACGTGATGGCAGCAGAAGTCAATGTACACGGCACTTCAGGCAAAACCTCCAGGGGCATTATCATTACTGGGACCTGAAGGGCCCCTCCAGCCAACTACATCATCAATAGCACCCACAGGAAACTTTGAGTTTATTTGGCTCTAGGACTAGGGCCAGAACAAAAGTGACTGAAACCAGCTTATAAAATGTGATAAGTGCAGCTGGGTGGTGCTAGCACACACCTTTAATCCCAGCACTCAGGAGGCAGAGACAGGTGGATCTCTGTGAATTCAAGGCCAGTCTGGTCTATAAGAGCTAGTTCCTAGGACAGGCACCAAAGCTACAGAGAAACCTTGTCTCGAAACAAAACAAAACAAAACAAAACAAAAATGTGATATGACCATAGAGAAGTCACAAAAAAAAATTAGCAGAGGTTTTGGGTGAAAGTAGATAGGGAAAGGGGTGACTTTAAAAAATGGAAGTAAGGGTCTGGAGAGATGGCTCAGCGGTTAAGAGCATTGCCTGCTCTTCCAAAGGTCCCGAGTTCAATTCCCAGCAACCACATGGTGGCTCACAACCATCTGTAATGAGGTCTGGTGCCCTCTTCTGGCCTGCAGCATACATACTGAGAATACTGTATACATAATAAATAAATAAATCTTTTTTTAAAAAAATGGAAGTAACTAAGCCATTTGAGTAGACTTGTCCATGAGAGGAAAGAACCAAGCAGCAGTGAGTGGTGATGGGGATGGAGTAGTCAGACCCCAAGTCTCTCACAGAACACCACTCAAGTAGATCCCGCTCAATGATCCAACACAAGATTGCACAAATTAATGAAAACTAATCACTGAAAATTTAAACTCAAGTCAGGCAGTGATGACCATGTATGTCTTTAATCCCAGGACTCAGGAGGCAGAAGCAAGAGGATCTCTGTGAGTTTGGAGCCCTGGTCTACAGAGCTAGTTACAGGATAGTCAAAGCTACAAAGAGAAACCCTGTCTTACCCCTCCAAAAAAAAAAAAAAAAAAAGAAATGAAAAAAATTAAACTCAGACAAATATTTTGGAACTTGTTCTCAAAATAGATGTTTGGCACATAAAATATGATGGGGGTGGGAAATATTGCCAGTGCAATTACATCCCTTTTATTTATGATGTTTTTCTAAATTATATATCCAAAAGTTACAGTGGTTAAGACTGGTAGCCAGAAACTGTAGCAAAAAAACCACTTCCATTTTATGATTGCTTAATTCCATTCTCAGAGGAGCATAACAGAACCGAATTTGGGGGTTGTTTCTGTCTTCCTCGGAGATTGCATTTCTCAGGCAGTTGTGAGGTTGGATGGTTAATGTTAGAAGCTCCTGCAGAATACATTTCAGCGTTTCTCAGGTCCTCAGCCAGCAGATTTGGCTGTGAACGCCACCAAATCGGAGGCAGGGCTGTCTCAAATCCAGCTGTGGTCTTCGGGCAGTCGTTATCCTTTCCTTTGCTGTTCCTGTCTGTCTTTTGAGACAGGGTCTTTCTCTGTAGCCCAGGCTGACTTGGATCTTGTGAGCCTCCTGCCTCTGTGTCCTGAGGGCTGGGATTACAGGGATTATCCACTCTAGGTATTCTCTAGCTGAAGACAAGTAAACATTTGAAGTAGATTCCCATGTCTACATTTGTGAGAAATTGTTAGCAAGGAGAATTCCATACTCAGTAGCTGTGGTTTTGAAAACTTACTAGGGGACCTCCACTCGGAAAGTGTGTTGGGTGCCAATGATCAACTAATAAATTGACGGTCGTGCTGCAAGCTGAATTTGTCAGTATATATGTGTACGGCATGTGTTCATGTGTGTCAGGTATACACACATGCATAGGTAGGCACACTTCTACATATATGCATGTTCACGTGGAAGTCAGAGGACAAACTCAGGTATCATTCCTCGGGTGTTGCACTGAGCTGGAACACGGCCAGTGAGACTCAGGGTCTCTTTCTTTTTCTGTGTCTGGCTTTCCAGGGCTGGGATTACAACCCCTTATAGCCTAGCTTTTCTACGTGGGTCTGGGGGTCAGACTCACTTGTTGGACAAGCTCTGTATGAGTGCACCGTCTCTCAGCCCCAAATTAATTGTTTTTAATGATCAGGATTTCCCACCGGATGTCCTCCAGCTTGACAGTCACTTTGAGTGGAGGGACCTTATCTTTTTCTTCCTGTGAAAGTCTGTCCATTCCAGACACACAGGGTGTGAGATCTATCCTTCTCACCCCTGGCATCCATTTTTGGGCCTCGGCATAACCAAGTGGGCAGGACGTGGGTGTGTTCTGCTGAGAGCAGAGGTGCCAGGCCATCTGGTGGACATTAGTCTATGGGCTTCTTGGTTGAGGTAACTTTCACGTCACTTTGGTACAAACAGAAAATACAGTATTTGATTACAAAAGAACTTAGGAAAACGAATGTGGTCAGAACAAAGTTGCACAGAGATCAAAATGCTTAAAAATATAAAAAGCACATTGGAAGAAAACAGGAAGTTTTCTTTAAAAAAAAAGCCATTGAAAGGCATATAATGTTTTTATAGACTCTTCTTTGTAAAGTAAAAACATTCTTATGACATTTAAATTAACTGTGGCTGAGAAGAACACATGAATATGTTCAATGAGTGATTTTTAAAATCAAAATGAAATATGCAGGGAGTCAAAGAAATGGCATGTTGCTGAGAAACGGAGTCGCAAGATGGCACACCGGGTCAGGGCCGTGCTGGCAGTGCCGGCAGCAGGGTGCCTTTGTTTGCACATACAGACATTACGAGCACCTGTGACTATTTGATGTTCCTCCCGAGGAGGTGGCAGGTAGTGCGGTTCACTGGACCCTCAGCTGAGTTTCTGGCTGAGCATCCATCCCAGCCTTTGTATGCAGTTCTGCCCTAATGGCTTGGCGCCTCCAGGAGGAGCTGGAGAACAGAAGGTTAGGGAAGGTTAACTGGGAGTGGAGTAGGGTGGAACAGCTGGCTCTGCCTCTGCAGCTGTGGAGAAGTCTTCCAGGCTGGGGAGACTTTCCGGTGGTGCAACTGCTTTGGGGGTCACCCATGCCTCTGTTAACAACCCCTTACCCACGTTTTGTAAGCAAGCCCGATAAACTCTCTGGGTCACATTGGCTTGTTGTCAGGGCCTTACAAAGAGAGGGCAGACAAGCCCAGAGCATCTGAATGTGGGAGGTTGAGGGGCAGTTATTTCAGAAGGGATTATAGGGTGGGCAGAGCCCTAAATGGCAAGTCTGTTTTGATTGGCCAGTTGATTGGGGTCCCCCAGTTAAGGCTAGCACCAGCTCCCTTGCTGTCAACGCCTGCTGGACCTTCAGGGAGTGGAGTGCCCGGCTCCATGTTGGAGAGTCTGAGGTTTGATTCCATTATTTTCTTCCAAGTTTCTCATTAAATAATACCATTTATACATGCTCATGGAAAGGCAAAGATGGCTGATAAATACCAGGTATATGGATTCAGACATACCTTGTATCCTCATGTGAGTGGCAGTGTGAGGTTATGGGAGTCACTGGGTGAACTTGGACCCTGTGTCACTGCCAAGTTCAAAGAGAATCACTCTGCTCTAGAAGCTACTGCAGCCCCTAAGGAGCTGACTACATGGAGCCCTGTTAAAGGTCACTGATGCCATAGGTCAGAAAGGCCGGTTCTCCTTGAGCCAGCTGTGGGCTGTGTCCAGGGATCAGCCAGCAGACCCTGAGTAGCAGAGCTGCTGGCTCCAGAAGGACTCCCGGCTCCCTGCTCTGCCCCCTGGCAGCAGGTCGAAACGGGAGGCAGCCCCAGTCACCGGTGGGCAAAAATGAGCAAGCCCCGAGTGTCTAGGTCCCTGCCTTCCTACCTCCTGCACTGATCGCGTCCGCAATGAACATATTCCTCCGGGCTCCAGCCGGTGCACATTTTTGTGTCTATTTGTTCTAACACCCGCCCCTAACACACCCAGTAAGCTGAGATTGCCTCTCACTCGCCTGTCCTAAAACAGCGCTGAGTGCCGCTCCTGTTCTGTGGCCAGAGCTGTTTGGGAAGTGTTCTTCCCGGACGCTGGGCTTTGGGGTGATTTCTGTTCCAAACACCATGTCATTACGGCTGCTTTCCCAGCAGCCGTGGATGTGTGCAGCTCTCTGGTCAAGTGCTGCTCAGATGTGCCATGTTTTTGTCCATCCTGGGATCAGGACGGGGGTGCCTGTGCCAGAGCTCCCATTCTTACCTGCCACAGTGGTTACAGAACATTCCGTCCCGGGATGTCTGAGCGCATGGCAAGTGCTCAGAGAGGTTGAGTGAGCAGCTCAGGCTCGAGTCGGTTGTGCTCATTGAAGAGCCCACAATGGACAGCTAACTCCTCCATAGCTCCATCCCTCACTGCAGCAGAGCCATGAGTGCCAATGGGACAAAACTCTGCATGGTCCAGCCGTCCTAATGGTTGCGCTAAGATGTGGGATGTAATTCTGTTCCTACTGTAACAAAAAAAAAAAATATCCTTTTGACATGTGCTTTACATACTTATTATAGGAAAGCAAAATTAGTATGAAAAAAAGAAGAGAAAGTGACTCTACCCTGACTCATAAGTTCATGAGGAGCTCCAAGCAGGCATCCTGGGCTGTGTGTGCGCACTCAGTGGATGGCACCTTGCCCTGCACATGGCTTCACGTGTCTTTTTGCTGTTGGCAGTTTTTGAGTCAGCAAGTGTCTGTCTCCTGGATCTTTCGCTTAGCTCCACGGTATGCCCTGGTTTGAACACTTGACTCTTTTTGAGTAATATTTTGTTGTTAACTGCTTAGGCCCTCAGACTTTGGCTGTTATAAAATGCCGTGAAAACAGCACTACAGATGTATTTTGTGGGTACATCTCAGGTTACAGTCTCCAGGTAAATTCTAAGTCATAGGTACCATAAAGGCTTTCCATAGACCCTCAGAGGGAACAAGTGACAAGATCTCCAATGTCCTTAGCTCTCCACTGGGAATGGTAGTCTTTTTAGTATTGGTTTCTCTATTTTTGTTCCTCAACATATTTATTTGTAGTATTGGTGACTTCATTGCTCTCAGAATTATCCAGACACTGAACCCTCGTTTCCCACACTTGTTGCAAATATTTCCCTGCACCTCCTGCTTGTTACTCCATAGTGCTGATTGGTCTGCATCCTTCCAATGTGATTTGTGGCTTTGTCCTCCGTGCTTACAGTCAGGGTGCAGCTTCCCTGCATGTTCACACCTCTGTGTTCGCTTTCCCATGCTGAATATCCGTCTCTGTGCATGGTGGGAGAAGAGCCCCACAGCAAGTGTCAGGGGTGCATGTAAATGACTCTCAGAAGCCAGGTAATGGTGGCGCATGCCTTTAATCCCAGCACTCGGGAGGCAGAGGCAGGTGGATCTCTGTGAGTTCGAGACCAGCCTGGTCTACAAGAGCTAGTTCCAGGACTGGCTCCAAAAGCTACAGAGAAACCCTGTCTCGAAAATCAAAAAAAAAAAAAAAAAAAAAGGACTCTTAGAAGTCAGGCTTCAGGGAGGCCAGCATGCTTTGGTGTGGGGAGAATGGCCTGGCTGTGGTTTGTGTGAGTCTGCTGGTACCCTGGATGTGAGGCTGGCCCTGGCCCAGCTGTCCGTGGCTCCATGAGGCTGGCCCTGGCCCAGCTGTTCATGGCCCCATGACTCCTCTTCGGCTGTAAGAGCAACTGCTGCACCGCTCCCTTCTGGGGGCAGTTTTGAGAGTCGAATGAGTGGAACCACTTGAGGTTCTTACTACTCGGCCTCTGGCATAGTGAGTGTGATTCAGGTGTCGTTATGTGGGATGCAACCTGATCTTTAAGAAGCTATGTGGTTGATTAATTGCATATAACCAGGAGTTAGGATCTTATAAGTCCTCCACGTCATTGGATCCACTTACATGCTGCCAGAAACCACTGGACAATGCACATGTCATTTACCCTTTGATAGCCACTGCTCTTCTGCGATCCAGCCTTTGAGCAGCAGTCCAAGCTGTGAGCAATGCCTTGGACTGGTCCTTCTGATGGGAAAATGGACAAGGCACTGTTCTGAGAAAGGAGAAGCCTAGAAGGAAACCGAAGGCCTCCAGAGACTACTAACTGCACAAACGTCCTTCAGATGCCAACTTGGCTCTAAAGTCTGAGGCAGTAATGGACCAAGGCTTTAAGCAACTGCAACATACCCACACAGCTTCCAGGCACAGTCATGTCCAGGGGCTTTGAAGCAAGCACGTCCCCTTGGCTGTGGCAGACAGGTTTTAAAAAACTTTCAAGAGGGGCTGGAAAGAGGGGTATGCTCTCCCAGAGGACCTAAGTTCAGTTCCTTGCCCCCACATCAGGAGGCTCACAACTGCCCAAAACTCCAGCTCCAGGGCATCTGATGCCACCTTCTGGTCTCTGCAGGCACAGTAGTAGTGCATGAGTGCACATACTACCTCCCCACTCTGTACTGCGACATCCATGGGTATGGAGGCTGAAGCAAAGGATCTCTGCCTCAAGACCAGCTCGGGCTATGCGGCAACCTCCCTCCCCCACATCCTCATCTCAAACAAAACCAGCTGTCAGGCGGTTCGCTTTTGCTGGGTTTGTCATCTTGAAGAAGAGAGAGCACACCTTCCCTTTCAGAGTGGCCCACAGAACTCAGGCCTCAGGTGATTGGACAGGCCTGTGACCTTGAAGGACAGTCGCTTCACTCAGTCTGCCGACTACTGAAATATCCCAGATGATGTCTAAGCAGTGCCCTGGATGGCAGGATTGACAACAGAAACTAACCACCAGGACAGCTGACTGCCCACAGACCTCCTGGCTGGCTGGCTTCTAGACCCTCAAAAGGTACAAAGTCAAGGTGAATGGCTGCGTCTCCTTCCCTCCCAGGCCCTCTTCCTGCCCTGTCCCTTGCTAGCCCCCTGTCTGCCTTGTCGGCTCTACTGGGAAGCATACCTGGGAGTCCAGCCTCCTTCTGTCTGCCCCACAGCACTGTGACCATCATTAGGCTCCCTGCCCAAGGTGCAGTACGGATTGAGGCTGGAGCAACACCCAGCTAGAGACTGCAATCCCTAGGGCTGGGGAAGGAGTCCTTGCTGATAGGGCGTGAAGACCATGGGGTCCCCACTTCTGCTCATCTTCCAGTCAAGTTTCTTCTGTATGCTTCCACATGCTCCCCAGGGGCAAGGGCATGGTTCATTCCCTGGATGCACTGTATGACCGTCAACTACCCTGGAGGTGGGGCCACCATCTCCAGCCAGCCATGTTGGCGCTCATTTTTTTGTGCAAGTGTCTTATGAGTTGTGAAGGCAAGGCAAAGAGTAATGTGTGTAATTATCGTTGCTTTTGGAGAGAGGTGACTCACTTATGGTTTGGCATTTGCTTCCGAACCCTCCAGGGACTTCGAATGGAGGGAGTCTTGGGGGAGGGACACTTGCCACTGTTTCATCTGTGTTGGTCAATGTTTGATCTAACAATAACATATTCAGAAAATTTATAACAAAACAAACAACAAAAAAGATGCCTTCACCATCCCCACCAAAAAGTCTAGAGTCCTGACTGGCAGTCTGGGAGCCTTGAAAGATGGGAGGGGAGCCGAGGTGGACCCCTGGTGAAGTACAGCCTGGTGACCAGCTGCTCCTCACACAGCTTCACGGGGGGAATTCAGACGATGGCCTGGCTAGAAACTTATTGCTGAGGTCTTTCTCCCTTGGTCCTCTGGGGCCAAATGCAGACTATGTGGTCAGCTGAGTTCATCTTCAGGCAGATGCTAAAGGGGATCAGCTGACAGCAGTGGGGATGAGGTCATCTCTGATCAGCCTGTCTCAGGTGATGACATTCTACCTGCCCCTCACTAAAAATGGCCAAGGCAGTAGCCCTACAATGTAGGTTAGTCAGGGGAGGGGAGGCCAGGTGTGCCTGGGCTGGTCTCTGGCAGGGACAGGGAGCCAAGCAGGAATGGGCACTAGGTAAGAACGCCGAGCAGGAGTGAGGAGTGGGCACTGGTGCAGAGTCGTGCAAAACTCGGTTTTGTCTAGTGTCCCAGCTTTGAATCCCACAGCAAGGAGACTGAAATTGTGTAGGAACAAGTCCAGGATTGGGACTCGGACAGCCCACTCATCCATTCATTCACCCGAGAAACGTTTATTTGCCCTGTGCATTGGAAAGAGTGTTCATCTCTTTCTTTTGTCTTCAGGGCTGCTTTGATAGGAGGTTGGGCTGGACTGCAAGACAGCACCTTAGCTGGAAGCTAAGACATCAGGGTATGAAGTTCCTCCTGAGGGTTGGTGCAGGACCAGACAAGCCACAGTCTAGGAGTCGTTGACCCCACAATGAGCACGTCAAGGTCATACTTCGCATTAGGTCAGAGAAGGGCAGTTTTTCACCCACAGAGAAAACTAGTCAACCTGTGTCCTCTGTCTTCAGAGACTTTGGGGCCATGGAGATTGCTCTGTGAGAGAGAAGATCTAATGTCACTGGCAACCCCGATAGCAAGGGTCATCCTGAACCCTTTTGAAAGGACCAAAAAGAACCAAAAGATAAAATACACAATGATGGCTTTTGAAACCTGGAATCAGATAGTGAAAGCCAGCCATTGCTGAGAGTGGGGGACAGGCAAATGACTCCTGAAGGTGTCTCAGTCTGCATTGCAGGGAAGGAATGAAGATGTAGGCTGACTTTAGATGTTTCCTGGAACACAGGGTTCCACACCACTGTGAGGGATGCAAGTGTGACCTAAGGATTCTGTGCCCAGCCACGTGACCTTTGAGGAGAAAGCATGACAATTTCTGCATCAAGTCACTCAGACCCATGCTGTCCACCTGAACCCACTATCGATACCCTCAGGCACCAGAGCTGGTGTAGGGCAACAGAGTGGAATCTGATCCTGGGGTGTCAGCATCTGAGGACCAAAGCTGGTCTGAGGACTCAGGTGCAGGGACGAGGGCAAAGACACCTTGTTACCTCTCACCTGCTGCCCTGAACTGGGCTCTCTTCTGGAGGCAAAGGTTGTACTGGCAGGGAGGCCACAGGCCATGTGGCTCTATAGACCCTGAACATCATACCCAGTGGCTTCTCTTGGGCACAGTGCAGGTCTCGAGTCAGAATGAAGAGTTACGCAGACATTTTATCCTGGAGCCCATCCGTGTGCAACTGGTCAGCCTGAGGTGGGCATCATGGGGACCAGATATGTGATGATCACCAGCCTAGTGGCTGTGAAGGTTGAGCAGGGGAATCTCTGATCCTGGCACCCTCAGGCCCACTCTTAGGACTCCCCACGAAAATGTCTTCCCCAAATGCAGAAGGTGATTACACAGCAGTGTCCAGAGTCCTTATAGACCAGGGCGGGAGAGCACAGGCTAGAAATCCATCTGTCTGCAGGGTGCACAGGTCCCAAAGGACTGAAAAGCTCCTTTAACAAACATGCCAGGAACATGAGTGGGTTGTCTGGCTGCAGGTGACAAGCTGCAGGGACAGACCTAGACAACGTTCACGCTCAGCAGCGTGTCCAGAGGCTGTGCAGCCAGGTGTAGCAGCCACTGCACCCAGCTACTCAGAGAGCCCTGGGCTCCCTTCAGCAGATGAAGGCAAGCCGTGGCTTCTGTCCGTTCTGGTGAGCAGGAGCTGCTGTGATGGGCAAGCATAGTATTTTTAGATCGAGCTCTTTGCCACGTGGTCTGGTGTCTGAACGGCAGCTCCAGGCGTGAGGAGCAAGTTGTGAACAGTCATGCTGGTCCACGCTCCCACAAACTGAGAGGTCTTTTAAGGAAATCCCTCCCCATTGCAGGGCTGAGTCATCTGGCTTCCATCGCTGGCTCCTTAAATAACCGGAATCTCAAATTAACCATGAGGGGAAAAAAATCATGAAAACCTTTATTATAAAAAGGAAGACAAAACCCAAGAGCTGACACGCAGGGCAGAGACTGCTCCGTTTGTCAGCACTAATCTCGCTTCCTGCCCTTTCCGGTTTCCTCTCTTCCTGGAAGGTGACTTAGAGCTTGAACACAATGAGGAAGTGCAGGAAGGCGCTCTCAGCAATGATGCTGTCCCTTCCCCAGGAATCCTCAAGCAAAAAAGTCTCTTAAACACTGGCTGGCAGGAGATGCAAATGGGAGGTATTTTTAGGGCATATTAAGGCACACGGGGCTGTAATTTGCAGACTGAAGCCTGCCCCTCCCCTCCGCGCTGAAAGCCCTGGGAGAGGTGGCTCCTGCTTTGGAAGAGACTTGGCTGTTCCCCACAGGAGGAGAGTATGCTTATTGTGCAGGCAAACAATACCGCAAGCGACAAGACAAAGGAGTAAGGAGGCAAAAACATCACTCCTGGTCTTGCCTAGGAATGTTACCCATTCACAAGGGTGAGCTGGGTGTGGTCCAGCACCAACTCCCAGAGAAACTACCAAAGAAAAAGCAATTGAGAGAAGCTAAAAGGCCACTGAACATCACACACACAAATCTTTGCCACGACTCATGGGGATTACTCGGTGAGATTCTCGGAGAAAGCTAGAAAACCACAACAAAGTCTGCAGAAGGTGGTAGCTACAGCAGTTCTTTCAGAGATGACCTTGGCCTTGGGGTACGGGAGGGGCAGATGGACCTGGGATGGAGAAGAAGTGAGTCTATCTCAACTCGTGGATAGTATGACTGGATGCTAATGCAGAAAAATCCTCAAAAAAAAAATTATCCAAGAAAACACTCCAGTTTCTCCAGGACCACAAAAGTGAGTGAGCATAGCAAAGCTGGAGAACAGAAGGCTAAGTTGAATGTGGTGGCACAGGTTTGTCATCCCAGCACTCAGGGGATGGAGGCTGGAAGGTCAGGGGTTCAAGGTCATCTTCCTCTACATAGAGAATTTGAGAGCAGCACAGACTTTATGAGATTGACTCAAAAACCAGTAAAAGAAAAAAGTATAAGTTTGATCTGCAAATTCAATTCCTTTTCTATTCACAAGCAAGAAACAATTAGAAATGAATCTTAAGGCTATCATTTACAATACCACCAAAGGCATAGGATCCCCAAGCTAAACTTCACTAAAAGATGCACAGACCTGAGAGGTTGGTGACCTCTACAGCGTCTGTCATGGCTTCCTGGCTATCTCTGAGACTCTCACAAGAGTAACTGCCATGAATCATGGCCAAGATTTCTGTGTGTGATGCTCATTGGCCTTTTGGCTCTTCTCCTGTGAAACTGAAGAGAAACTGTCAAACTGTTCCTGTGTCACACTGGTAGTTGGTACTGAACTACCCCCTGAAAGCTTTGATACGTGGCCAAAAATTGAAGGCAACCTAAGTCATTGGGGAGTACGGTGGTATTTATGCCCACGTTCCTCCAACATTCATATGTGGCAATCTTAATCCCCAAGGTGGTAGAATTAGGAGACTGGCCTGGGAAGGAGATTTGAACTTGAGAATGGAGCTCTCATGATTGGGGTTAGTGACTCTATAGAAGAGACCACGGAGAGCCACACAACTCCCTTCTACTGCATAAGAGTACAGCAGGAACTCTGTCTGTGAATCAGAAAACGGGCAGTCACTGGACACCAGGACTGTAGCCACATTTGTAGACCTCCAGGCTCCTGAACAGAGAGGCGCTCACGTCTATCTGTAAGTCACTCCTTCCCTACCTTCTCCCACTTGCGCCTCTCCGCAGTAGCCCATGAAGCCACACTCTGGGTGGGTGGGTAGCCAAGCAGAGGAAGATCCTGACTGTAATTCTGGGCCACCCCCGGGGCTTGTATCTGAAATACAAGGTTGGTTTAACATTTGAACTTCAGTCGACTTGATTCAGTATTTTTTGTTTGGTTGGGTTTTTTTTTTTTTTTTTTTTTTTTGGTTTTTCGAGACAGGGTTTGTAACTAGCTCTTGTAGACCAGGCTGGTCTCTAACTCACAAAGATCTGCCTGCCTCTGCCTCCCGAGTGCTGGGATTAAAGGCGTGCGCCACCACTGCCCGGCCTTGATTCAGTATTTTAACAGAACAAAGCAGAAACGTCCTGACATCATTCTGAAGGCAGAAGAAAACAAGCTATGGGATTCAGCAAAGCATTTATGAGGAGAAAAAAACCTCTTAGGAAAATAAAGCTAGGAAGAGCCTTCCTTTATCTCACAGGGGACATCTTCATAATCCCCTTCTGCCCTACACACACATTACAATAGCCATGAACAGAGACAGAATCATACCAGGATCATTGGCTGGAAGACTCAGCAGTAGCGGGGTCAAGTTCAGTCTTCTTGAAGAGGCTACAGGTCCAATTGTCCTCATCAAAATCCCAGCAGGGCCCTTTGCAGACACTGCCCGGTGGAATGAGAGCTAATGAAATAGAAATGCCTCGGGACATCCCTGGCAGGCCTAAAGATTTAGCAGACACACTCAAGGCAGTGTAGTGTTGCCATGAAGAGAAACAGATCAATGGGACAGAATGGGGAGTCCAGGAATAGACCCATGGCAGTGAGAAATCCGAAGGCAGGCTTCCCTTGGCTGGAGGCCTGACTCCGATGGAGTTTTCTGGGGTAGCAGCTGCTGTAGCTCCACACTGGGGTTCTGATTCCCGTTTCTATTTGTCAGACATTACCCACCTGACTTTAGACCGTATGTAAATTGGATGTTAATGAACCGAGTTAACGATTGGTGAGAAGAGGGTGTGGCAATGGGGTGGGCAGGGCTGGGTATCCCTGGGAAACACTCCATGGAGAAGCCGGCTTTTCTGGTAACCAAACTGTGAGGAGGGAGAGCAGCTATAGCTCTGAGCTCTGCTACTCTCTAGGAACAGGTCTCCTCCTGGAGTTCAAGCCCTCATCCCCTGGCACATGAGATGGCCACACTGCTGGGCATTTCCTTTTAGCAGCACGGCAGGAGTCTGAGCCACCTATTCCTGGCTCTCCCTCATCTCCAGCCCTAAGGAGATGGTGGCTGAACTGGGACACCCCTACCTCCCACACTCTTGAATCTTGCTGAAGTTCTGATTATTAACTTTGTTATAAGAACCCCCCACCCCTGCCAGTGTCTACCTGTATATTCTGCAGTTCATACAACTGTATATTCTCCTTTTAAGCCCTTCCTTCTTTCTTCTCCCCTTTCCTCCTAACACCTACCTACCCACCCAGCATGTGGTAGGTGCTGGGGATGGAGGGGCTGCCTTAGTGCAGTAGTGGGTATACTTGATGCCCTTATTCAAGTTTACCTAGGGGATACTGGCAAGTAGGGCTTGGGGAAGCCATCTGTGTGGTGTACTCAGGCAGCTGTCACTTGGGAGATGGGGAGGGGTTCGCAGATCTCCCGTCAGCACAGACCAACTGCAACGGAGATATTACCAGACAGTCAAGGAAGGAAATCTGCTTTTCCATTTTGGGAAATAGTCAAAGATTTTATATTCCACCAAAAATAGAAGTGGAATTCTTGAAAGCAAAAAATAGGTGGGCTGATGTATGTATGTATGTATGGGACTCAAACAGATATGCACAGACTGTAAATGCTCTCATCTCTCTGGAATGTGGCCCTGGAACCAGCGAGCCAGAGGGAAACTGGTCCTGGGCCTGCACACTCTATGCTGTGCGGCAGCTCTTCAAACCCTCTCCCAGGAAGACCTGGCTGTCCTCTCCTTGGCGTGGGGATTTCACTCCCACTGTGGTGTGACCGGGAATCAAGTGGGACCCTCCCCTGCACAGTCTCGTTGAAGTTCTGATTAGTAACTCTATTGCATGCTCCCGTGGTGCTTGGCCTTGGACAGGTGGAGACATCTTCCCCTTTAGATCCTGGTCTTTTAAACACTGACTGACACATCCCACCACAGGTAAGAAGAGCCTCTGGCACCCAGCTGAGGTTCAAAGAATGACTTTCATTTAGAAGTCTGGTTTTGATGTTTAGATATTATTTTTATCTACTTTAAAATAGATGACTTCCCTTTGAGACAGCTGTACCTTCTCTGATGAGGAATCTGAAACCCAAGGAAGGACTCATGTCCAGTGAGTGACCTATTTTTACCACATCCAGGGCTACCTGCAATGGCTTCATAGAAAATGGGGCTTGACAGCCCTCTCCTAGGCCGAGCCACAACACCATCAGGGCAGACAGGGGGCAGGCAGTGCTGGGCAGCCAGGCCACAGTAGGTCCAGCTGTAGCGCCAAGGATTCTCCGTCACTCTCGTGCCTCCACAGAAGCCCACGAAGCAAGACTCTGGGTAGATAGCCTAGTAGAGAGATTCCTGACAGGAACTCTAGGTTATCTTCAAGGCTAGTCCCAAGTTGGCTTATTCCTGAATGCAAGGCTGGCTTAATATTTGAACTTCAGCTAACTGGACCTAAGCAGACTCAAGGCACTTTTGAAAATGAATCAGTATCTTTTTTTTTTTTTTTTGAGACAGGGTTTCTCTGTATAGCTCTAGCTCTCCTTGGTAGATCAGGCATCAAACTCAGAGATCTGCCTGCCTCTGCCTCCCTAGTGCTGGGACAAAAGGTGTGTACCACCACTGCCTATTATTTCTTACATATGTAAAATAGCTCCACAGAAATTCATGAGAGCAGCTGAAGAGTATTTAAATAAATGTGGAGAGAAACGTGAGTGGGGCGGTGGTGGGGCACGCCTTTGATCCCAGCACTCTGTGGGTCTGAAGCTAACCGGGCTTATGGAGCAGGCTCCAGGACAGCCAGGCCTACACAGAGAAACCCCCGTCTCAAAAAGAGAAAAGGAAAGGAAAGAGATAAGCATGAATTGGCACCTTTAACAGTCTGAGAATATTCATTCTTGAAATTTGACATATAACTAAAGAGTGAGTTATTTTTTTTTTTTTTGGCAGCATTAGAGGTTGAACCTAGAGACTCAAGTATGTCCTAGGTTCTATGTCAGAGCTTTTGGGACTGTAATTACAGAGGGTTATGATCCACCATGTGGGTGTTGGGGTTGGAACCCGGGTGGGTCCTCTGGAAGAGTAGCCAGTGTTCTTCAGTGCTGAGCCATCACTCTGGCCTCCAAATATTTAATTAAAATCATTTTTAAAAGATTCATTTATGTGTATGAGTGTTTTACCTGCATGTATATCTGTGTGCCAGGTGCATGCTTGGCACACTGTAGATGAAAAGAGGGTGTCAGATCCCTTGAGATGGAATATGATGGTTGTGAGCCTCCATGTGGGTGCCAGGGATTGAACCTGGGTCCTCAGGAAGAGCAGCTGGTGCCCTTAACCACTGAGCTACCTCTTCTGGACATGACTCTTAAAATTTTGATACAGGTCTAGGTTGCCTATACTGGCCTTAAACTATTCTAGGCAGGCCTTGATTGCAATCCTCCTGCTTTAGCCTCCTACCCATCTGGAATTACAGGCTTGTCCATCAGGCCTGGTGAGGTCAGTGTAATTCTAGCAAAAATTCTAGTAGGCCTTTTGATGGACCTGAAAGATCATTAAAACAAAACAAAACAAAAAACCCACAAAAACCAACCAACCAATCAATCAACCAACCAAGCAACAAAAACAACCCTGTGGGACTGGGCACAGTGTCGGGAATGTGAGCCCAGTCCTAGGATGAGGGGGACAGACTGGCACAAATTCAAAGCCAGCCCAGTCTAAAGCAACTTCCAGGCTAACCAGAGATACATAGTGAGGCTCCCTCTCAAAACAAGCTGTCCTCAGAAAATATAAAATACCAACAGCAGCCAAGAAAATGTTAAAAACAAAACTAACAGAACTAGATGGTGATGCTGTAGTCAAAACATTTACTATAAGCCTCAGTGTTTAAGGAAGCAAACACTTCCTTATTGGTTCAGAGACAGTCAGGTAACCACATCCAAGAAAAGTAGCATTGGTGTGAAGAGATGGGCCGGCAACTACCACCACACTCCGGGCCCCTGATTCACTGTGAAGGCAGCAAAGCACTGAATGATGCTGGACACTCAGGAGAAACAGGCTGAATCTGAACGTCTACCTTCCACCACTCACACAGGGCAGAGAAAAGGTTGCAGGTGGATGATCGCCGAAAAGTGGAAGATGGTAAGGACACGTCAAGAAGCTAATGACAGCGTATCTTTTATGATCACACAAGGAGCCGAGATTTCCTAGCCAAGACACAACAGACACGAACCACAAGGAAAAAGACAAATTGGCTCACATTGAAGTTAAGAACTCCTATTTATCAGAGGCCATTAAGATTATGAAAAAGCAAGCCAGGGAGTGAGAGAAGATATTTATAACTCACAACTGGCGAGAGTCTGTGTCCAGACAGACAAAGAATGGGGTAAGAGAAAAAGCCACCTGGTAGCCCTTCTCCAAAGGGTGTGCTTATGTGGAGAGTCAGTCCATCAATATGCCCAGTCCCGTGGCCGTCGGAGAAGGAAGTGCGATAGATCATGGGCAGGTCACGATGCAACAGTGGCCAGAAGTCTGCTTTTTTTTTTTTTTTTTTTTTTTGCTGGTAGAAAACATGTGGGAAATTGGCACTGCCTATGAGAGCAGAGAGGGTTCCTGCCGCTTGTGTTTTAAAGCCGGAGCCCGAGAATGTGTGTCTGGAGGCATGGACAGAGCGTTCAGAGAAGGGTTAGACATAGAAAAATCAGGCAGCCAGTGAAGCCTCCTCAGCAGCAGCCGAGTACACTGAGGAAGCTTAGAGCCATGTGGCTAATGCTAACAAAAGGGTGTGGTACTAGGGAAGGTGGCTCTCACAGGACGAAATGCAAGAAGCAAGGCACAGAAGAGCATTTATTGCGTGGTTGCCTTCATGTAAGGGTACAAAGGGCATCACTAACCCATGGGGTGGAAGACAGGCCAAGGTTATCTTGGGGATACAGAGGCAGGGGTACTTGTAAATACACCCTGGATCCTGGAGGGGCGGTCGTGTTTGTGCCTTGCCTTGGCAGTTTTTACAGGTGTGTACACGTCAGGCTAATTTATCAACACACGGTTACTATTCTGTAAATTATGTCTCATTAAGAATGCACAAAATATACACAGACTATACTTTCTGTCGTTTCTATACAGTGGTTTGCATAGACCAGTTGGTTTGAACTCTGAAGTTCAAGGTTAAAACCACTGGTAGAGACGTCGCACTACTGTGGTGTGTGTCCCAAGAGGCTTTACATACCAACTGGGCATCTGCTGTCCCTCAGGCCAACTTGAGAACAGCATTTAGAGGAGGCAAGAAGCAGCACAGGTTCACACTGCCTTCTTCAGTTGCTAGTTCTTTTGTGTCTCAAGAAAGACTGCTAACATGGTAATTAAAATAACTGAGGAAAGACCAGGGAGGTAGAACATGCCTTTAATCCCAGCACTCAGGAATCAGAGGCAGGCCAGTCTCTGTGAGTCCAAGGTCAGCCTTTTCTACATAGTGAGTTCCAGGTTAGTCAGGTCTACAGAGTGAGAGCCTGTCCTCAAAACAAACAGACAAATAAACAACAAACCTAAAATCTTCCCGTCTGGTTCGGGTCCTTTATTTTAAAGTGGTGTAAAAAGTCAAATTTTGCATCTATTGCAGCAACAGCATCATCATTCCTTGCTTTAAACCGCTGCTCTGTTCACCCTACCAAGAAAGCTGTGGTTAGTTTGCTTGTAGTCACTGTTGGGTGATGCAGGTTCCTTGCAAGGGACAGCCCTTTAGTTTGCAAAGCAGTGTGTCTTACTCCAGCAGGAATGTAAAAAAAAAAAAAAACTATAACAAAAAGTCAACAAAAGTTTAATAAAAATGGACAACATAAACAGACACTTTAGAAAAGTACGTAAAGATGTCCAACCTCACCAGTAGCAGAGAAATGCAAGTTCTCAAGTTGGCCTGAGGGACAGCAGATGCTCAGTTGGTGTGTAAAGTCTCTTGGGACACACACCACAGTAGTGCGACGTCTCTACCAGTGGTTTTAACCTTGAACTTCAGAGTTCAAACCAACTGGTCTATGCAAACCACTGTATAGAAATGACAGTGGTTTGTGCATTCTTAATGAGACATAATTTACAGAATAGAAGATTCTTCCGCATAGTAGGAAGTTTGTTTCTAATTCCATTTCCCCTCAAGTGGACACATGTCCTAGCATCACTTGTTGGTCACCTTTTTTACCACTGGTCTCTAACACCTTGTCATATACCAACATACGTGTGTGCCTGTTTTCATTGGTCACCACGTCCACTTCCGCACAAAAGTCTTTCCTGTAACTGAGCAGTACACCGTGCTGGTGGAAGTGCAAATCCTTGGCCTTAGTTTCTCTTTAGAAGCACCTTGGCTTTCTAGATTGCCAGCCTCCCATTACATATCTTAGAACCGGCCAAGCTGCATGGAACCCATGGTAGGATACTTAGCAGGATCCTAGTGACTCTGATAGTGACATCTGCTTAGCCATTAACACAATGTGTGGCTACATTTAGTTGCTTTTTCACTGATTTTTTTTTTTTTGTCTTTTTGAGACAGGGTTTTGCTGTAGTTTTAGAGCCTGTCCTGAAACTAGCTCTTGTAGACCAGACTGGCCTTGAACTCACAGAGATCTGCCTGCCTCTGCCTCCCGAGTGCTGGGATTAAAGGTGTGCACCATAACTTCCCGGCTCTTTCACTGATTTTTTTTTTAAAGACTTATTTATTTATTAAGTATACAACATTCTGCCTCCATATATGCCCACACACCAGAAGAGGGCGCCAGATCTCATTACAGATGGTTGTGAGCCACCATGTGGTTGCTGGGAATTGAACTGAACAGCCAGTGCTCTTAACCTCTGAGCCATCTCTCCAGCCCTCTTTCACTGATTTTTTAAAGATGCTTTTTCTTCTCAAAGATTATATACTGTTTAGGTTTATTCTTAATTCATACTTTTGTAGCTACTATAAAGTGATGTTTTTCTAAATCTCTATTTGCTGGGGGTGGGACTGGAAAGATGGCTGAATATATAAAAGCAATTGCTGCTCTTGCAGAGGACTGGAGTTTAGTTCCTAGCATACCTCTGGGTCACTCACGACTTTCTTGTTCAGGTGCTGTACTCATGTGCACATATCCACACAGAGACAGACACATAAGTAAAATCAACTTTAAAAATTAAATTTACTAATTGTTTTTTTTGTTGTTTGAGATAGGATTTCTCTGTGTAGCCCTGGCTGTTCTGAAACTCGCTCTATAGCTCAGGCTGGAACTCTGTCTCCTGAGTGCTGGAATTAAAGCTGTGTGCCACCAATGTTCGGCCAGATTTCCTAATTTTGTTTTATGTGTGTTTTGCCTGCATATATGTATGTTCATCACGTGTATGTGAAGGTCAGAAGAGGGCATTGGATTTCCTGGGACTGGAGTTACAAATGTTTGTGACCCACCACGTGGGCGCTGGGACTCAAACTCAGGTTCTCTGCAAGAGCAGCAGGTGCTCTTATCCACTAAGCCATCTCTCCAGCCCCTTGAAATTAAATCTTAAATGACACGCTGTTGATTCACAGAAAGTCATTTTTGGGTGGTGCATCCAATTCTAAACTCTGCAGTCTTGTCATTCGTGGCCATATCCACTTCTTCCTTTACATATTTCATTCCATGTCTGTCTTCCGGGGTTGACCAGACACTGGCAGTTACAGTTTGGGGGCGAGTAACATTCCTATCTTGTGTCTACATTAGAGAATATTCTTGGCATTCTTGAGTTTGTTTCAGGTGTTTTCATAGACCGCTTTTGCGATGGTTCATCTCGGTTGTCAGTTTGGATCAGAACCAACTGCGAGATAAGTCTCTGAGTGGGAGTACAAGGGCATTTCTTGGAAGGATTTGAGCGGGGAAGATCTTTCTCAGGTGTGGGCACCTTCTAGTGGCAGCCTGGATATAAGAACAGAGGGAAGATCTATTGCTTTTGACTACCTTTGCTCCTTGAGATATTGCTGTTGCTATCCTTCGCTGTAACCAGAGTCTAGCTTCTTCTGCCTTCCAGTGTGGACTTGCGGCCAGTGGCTCTCCAGGAGTCCTTCAGACCTTCAGTCTGAATCGAGACCTCTGAGGCATACAGCCTCATGGATTAAGCATCTAGCAGGGTCTCAGATTCTCAAGTGTGCCACCAGTCATTGTTGGACGACCGAGTGTGTAGTGTGTAAGTCAGTCTAATAAATTGCCTTGGTTTGTTTTTTGTTCATCTTAATATAACCTAGGATTACTTGGAAAGAGTACAACCAGATTGACCCCGACTGCTGATTGATAAAGGAAGCCCCAGCCCACTGCCAGACGTACCATCCCTAGGCAGGGGGTCCTGGGCTGTATAAAAAATGGTAGCTGTACAGAAACATGGTGCAGCCAGTAAGCAGCATTTTACCATGGTTCCTGCTTCAGTTCCTGTCCTGGTTTCCCTTAGTGATGGACTGCATACCTGCAAGTCTAAGCTGAAATAAACCCTTGTTCCTCCTAAGTTGATTTTGGTCATGGTGTTTTTTTTTTTTTTTTTTTTAATAACAACAGAAAGCAAACCCGGACAGTAATATATATTTATTCTATCAGTTTGTTCCTTTAGAGCAGTGGTTCTCAGCCTTTCTAATGCTGTGGCCCTTTAATACAGTTCCTCGTGTTATGGTGACTCCAATTATAAAATTATTGTCATTGCTCCTCCATAACTGTAATTTTGCTACTGTCATGAATTGTAATGTAAATTTCTGTTTCCTGGTGATCTTAGGTGATCCCTGTGAAAGAGTCATTTGGGGTTGTGACCCACAGGTTGAGAATTGCTGCTTTAGAGATTCCTAATACAGCCTTCCTCAGGCTGAAGTTCTCTTCTGTTCTTTTCAGAGTAGTTCTCCAAATAAAAACAATGCTGGATTTTATTAGAAGCCTTTTATTCCCCCCCCCTTTTTGTTTTTCGAGACAGGGTTTCTCTGTGGCTTTGGAGCCTGCACTGGAACTAGCTCTTGTAGATCAGGCTGGCCTCGAACTCACAAAGATCCGCCTGCCTCTGCCTGCCTCTGCCTCCCGAGTGCTGGGATTAAAGGCATGCGCCATCACTGCCCGGCTCTCTGCCTTTTTTTCCCTTCCTTTTTGAGATAGGGTTTCATTCTGGAGTCCAAGCTATTCTCCTGCCTCAGTCTGCTTAGTGCTAGGACTACAAGGCCTCGTCCACCAAAATTGGCTTCTCAGAACCCCTGTCTGCAACTCCTGAGATTATTACACAGTGCTGCCCCAGGTTTGATGTGATTAGTAAATGTCAAAGTGTTAACACAGAGCCATGTTCTTCGAAAAGAATGTAACTTGGAACATGATATTGTTACTTTATTTGTGACTGAGTTTGGTGTGCAGAGTTCTGTAATCATCTTGGATTTTATTAGTGAAGTTAGTCTCTACTTTGTCGTGCTTAGGTTTTGAGGTCAGAGTGGGAGTCAGCGGTAGAATCCTCCATGGCTCCCAGGGTTTGATCTCTAGCACCACAAAAATAAAACTTAAGAAAATGGGCCATGAGATCTGAAGTTTTTCCTTTGTAGTTAACAGTGTCCCCGATACACTGCTGAATCTTCAAGGTCACTATAACCTCCTGTTTTCAAGTCTGGCTGGTTTTTATCTTTTTTTCCACTGGCTCCTGTCTCTGGGGTCCTCCTTTGTACCAGCTCCTCTTCGCCCCTCTCTCCACTCTCTGTAGGTGGTTGGTGACCTCTTCCACTCTTGGGTCTTAAATGAACGGCCTCATTCTGATCCTGCTCTTCTGTGTGTTGTTGCTACCTACCTTCGTGATGGTGTTATTTGAGCATCTGACAGACTTGCACACTCAACAGAGCCCAGAAGGACCTTGGATTTTGTCTTCCCCCGGCTGCAACACATACCGCCATCTCCTCCAGCACCAGCTGGCAGTCCTCCTTCTAAGTTTTGGTCCTCCCTCTCAGGCGGTGGCATCAATCTATCCTCCTTAGTCTCGCTGAGCTCTAGTTCCACCTGACCTATGCTCTCTGCATCTAACCTGGGACCCTGTGATAGCGCTAAAGCTGGTGTCCATCAGCCAGCGTTCCTAACTACTGCTGCTGCCCTTACTTGTTTTCTTCCCTAGAAACCTACATACTTTGATGGCGCGATGGAGGCTGATCTAATACCCAGCTATAAAAGTAGATCCTACTTGGCTCTTTTTTTTTTTTTAAATGTGAAAGGGCCAGATGGTGAATATTTTAAGCCTGTTGCATATTTTCACCCCTCATTACAATGTTAATTGTAAAATTATTTCTTAGGTTGTGAAGTGTATAAAAACAGGCCACAGATCTGTTTATCCCCTGCAGCTTAATCACTCAATAAATTTCACCTCCTGATAGTAAGGTCAAAGGGGGTCAATCAGGGTGACTCTACAGGAATACTGACAGCATTTCTTCTAATTCCTGAGGTGAAATATACTCTTTCCTCCACCTTGGGCACCCTCATCACCGTCTTCACTCCTGCTAAAGGAACAGCTCAAATGCCACCGGCCTCCTGCTTCTTCCACTAGACTGTATTTCCGGGGTCCCATAACTCACATTTGTATCCATGACGGTTCCTAGGACTGCACCATCAATCTTTCTGGTCATCAGTGATGGACCAGGCTAGCAGGTGGATACATGTATCCATGACGGTTTCTAGGACTGCACCATCAATCTTTCTGGTCATCAGTGATGGACTAGGCTAGCAGGTGGATACATGTATCCATGATGGTTCCTAGGACTGCACCATCAATCTTTCTGGTCATCAGTGATGGACCAGGCTAGCAGGTGGATACACATCTCTCCCACTGAGATCTGTCCAGTCTCACGGCTATGTGGCATAGTGGGTTTGCACAGTTCAAGGCACAACACACATGCTCCTTACACTGGACTGTCTCCCAGTTATGCTCCTATCAGGCATCCTGACACATAGACTTCTAGACTATGAAAGTGAAGATGTCTTTCTAATCAACTGACTCTCCCCCGCACATGATACCACCAGACACCTGAGAGGCCATCAGAATGTCATTTTCTTGCCTCTGCTTATGTGTCCTGTTATCTTCAGTTCAAGGTAGTTTTCTGGCAGTGTACACAGCAGATAAATAGACTATCCTAGCTACTCCTGGATGAGACTGGCGTAGTTATGTTTTTGCTATCAGCAGTCCACAACGAACCAAAGGTCTGTCCAAGTGATGGCCTCTGACTGAACATGCTTCCTTCGTCCACATCTCTGTCTCTCATATTTACTTGTGTCAGGCCAGGAACTTCAATTTAGTCAGTCGCAGGAAAGCAGGTGATGTGTGCAGTAGCTGCCAAGGCCCCCGTGTGCTGGAACTTGCTTTCCTGTGGGTAGACCACAGCCGGTACGAGAAGCAACATGAGCCAGCTTAGTAACATGGCCTCTGGGGGTGAGATCACCCATGAAGCAGAGACGAGTCAAACCAGCTGAACACAGCATAAGCTGCTATTCGCCAGATCCACCAACCATGACTATTTAAGATATTAAGTTCTGGGATAGTGGGATACCCAGAAACAGATGTACAAATTTGTATGTTAGGGTCGAAGTCCTAGTAGGCAGTCCAAGAATGATGGTTCTGCTTACTTGCCAACAATTACCCCTGTGGAGACTGCCTGGTGCCCAGGTTTTAGGAAAAGCCAAAGAACTCATTGGAGGGCTGGGCCCAGGGGCAGGTTCTTCGGTTATGCTAAGTGATGGCTCAAGATAACGTTGACTCGCTGTAGCACGACCCCCGCGGTCAGTTTATGCTTCAAATTCTGGACCTCTTCAGATCCCATTCTGGCATAGCACCCAAAGGTGAGCTCGTCGGCTGGAGGCCGTACAGAATGCTGGCCGCATCCCAGTAGTACCTTACCTGCGCTCATCTTTTACTAGTCCTTTTCTTTTTCTTTAGTATTTAAACAAATGAGGAAACAAGAAGTGTGAGATGTGTGATATGCCTAAGGAATGGCAGAGCCTAAACTTGACCCTGGGGTCTAAGCTAAACACCTATTACCGTTTCTAGTTCCTGGACTCTCCCCGTGACCAACACTAGACACATTGCTTCACAAAACCATATCCCTGGTCCTCTGCCTACTTACTTTCAACGTCTACGGAGGTGGGTGTGACTAGGGCCATTTCTCAAAAGCAGAGGAAGGCCCAGGGACGCGGTACCACGCACAAGATGCAGAGAGTCTTCGAGCGGGGCAGCCACAGTCGCGCTTCCTTGCGAGGCTCCCAGCCCAGTTCCCAGCTTCTACAGATCTCTAGGGTCCCACCTGTCCCCTCAGCTCCCTTCCATCTGAGGCTCCCGCTCTCTCGGGTCTCCTCAGGGCAAGTTCGAGAATCCCGGCCCCGTCGATCTTCTCAGTGCGTGACCGACCGAGGCTCCCTTCCCCTTCAAGTCTCCCTGGCGACACAAGATGCGTTTTGGTTCTAACCGCTAAGCCTCGCGATTCCCGCCTTAGGCGACCTGGGACTTCGGTTCGGGGCCCGGAGGCGCGAGCGCGCGCACGCCGGCGTCGGGCGCTGGCTCCACCCCTGCACGATCGCGCGCGCGCGGCTGCGGCGGCTGGGGCGGGGCGAGCCGAGGGGGCGGAGCCGCCGGCGCTGAGGTTGAGGCAGAGGCTGAGGCAGCGGCTGAGGCTGAGGTGGCTGAGGCTGAGGCGGCGGCGAGGGGCTCCTGGCTGGGGCCGCGGGGCCAGCCGAGCCCGCCGCAGCGCTCAGAGCCAGACGCCGGCAGCCCGCGGGCGCAGTGTGACCCGAGGTAAGGCGACGGGGACGCGAGCGGCCGCGTTTATGTAAGCGCGGGGCAGGTGGCTGAGGCCGCGCAGCGCCGGCGGCTGCGGACCTGACCACCGACCCCAGACCCTATACACCCCGGCCCCGGGCCCGCGGCGGGCTGCAGGGTGGCTGGCGCATCCCCGGTCGGCGCGGGGAGGGCGGGCCGCGTCCTCTCGGATGCGCTGCGCTGCGGGAGGAGGCTGCGCCCAAGACGGCTTGTCCGCTCCTGGAGGCGCCGCGTCCGCGTGGGATGCGCTGCGCCGCGGTGAGCCGAGAGTGCGCCCCTCGGACCGGAGACTGTGCCCGCGGAGGGGACCCTCTACTCCAAGGAGGGGACCTGTGCCCATCGGAGTGGAGGTTGCGCCGGGGAAGTGAACCGTGTGCCGGGCGGAGGGGACCTGTGCTTCGGGGAGGGGGACCCTGTACGCCGGGAGGGGACCTTTGCCCAGCAGAGGGGAGACTGCATCCCGGAAGGGGGACCTTGTGCCCTGCAGGGAGAAAGCTGCGCCCGGGGATGGAGACCTTGTATCCTAGAGAGGGGACCTGTTCCTAGCAGAAGGGAGGCTGCTCCCGGGGAGGAGACACCTTGTGTCACTCTGAAGCTGCGTCCGGGGATGCAGGACCCTGTGTCCTGCAGAAGGGACCATGTGCTTGGCAGAGGGGAGACTGCACCCAGAGAGTGCATCCTGTGTCCTACAGAGGGGACCTGTGCCGAGAGCAGAAGGGAGGCTGAGCCGGGGGGTGGGAACCCTCTTCTAGAAGGGACGTGCCAGGGGATGGGGACTTTGTGCCCTGCAGAAGGGACCATGTGCTTGGCAGAGGGGAGACTGCGCCCAGAGGAGGGGCCCCGAGTGTCCCGCAGAGGTGAAGATGCGTCACAGGGAGGAGGGAACCCTGTAACCTGCAGATGGTACTCGGTGCTCCGAGGAGGGAGATTCTAACCCTATACTCCAAATGGGGGAGGCTGTGCCCCGTGGTGAGCGCCTCGTGTCCTGCAAAGGAGACACTGCGCTGCCAGGGAGTGGGCACCGTGACCCGGGGAAGGGAGGCTGCTTTTTGGTGGTCCGTGTCCCTCCCGAGGGCTCAGAGTCCGCATGGGACGCCCTGCGCCTGGGTGATGGAAGTTCCGAGTGCCCCGATGGCCCGGCGTCTGCTGCTGTGTGAGCCATCTGGGACATTAGGGACTGGAGGTGAATTTTGAGGCGCACGCATAGGTAGTCGGAAAATCACTGTGTGGTGACTGTGTGAGAGAGGTGCCAGATGGGGCTGTGGACGCTAGACGGTAGTGGCACAGGAGTTGCCTGTCGGTTCGGGATTTATGAGGGGAGTATCCGCACCGTTGTGTCTGGTTGGACGTTAATGTTTTCAGTTAGCAGGTTTGGGTTGTTAGTTCTGGGGAGAGCATCTTTTTCCGTCTTTTGAAAACATCATTGCGTTCCATTCCGAAAGGATAATGAAGAGTGGCCTGATAGCAAACTTGCTTTCTTACTGTTAGGTGTCGTAATTAAGATGACCAAACAGTAATTTGTACCGAGAATAGAAATAATGTATTACTCTTTGTACCTTTGAAAGGAAGCTGCATTTTCTAAAGCTGTTTTTGTCTCAAGAGCAGTGTCTAAGCTGTTTGAAGAAGCCTGCTGTTTCTTCCTTTCTCGGCAATGAAACTTCTTTACCCTGTTTGCTTGAGAGGGTTCCCTGGAGAGGGAGAAAAGAAAAAGGAGGCAGAAGGTTGGTTGGTACGGTTCCTTTGGAATGAGGATTAATGGTCCCTTGGTAGAGACTCCTCCAAGGAGCAGATTCACAGCACGGGCACCCCACAACAGGGCTTGATAAATATTGGATGAGACACCCTGGGCTGGGTGCTGTGATCCCATGGTGGTGGAGAGGTGGAATTCACAGGCTTGGGAAGGAATGCATTCTCCATGCCTGGTAGATGTCAAGGGGTTTCAGAAACCGGGCACGTTCAGTTACTTCTGCGTCAGCTGCGAAGCTCCTCTTGGAAGGACTGAAGGAGCCCTTTCTCAAGGACAGGTGGAGAGAGAATTTAATGACGTATCTTCCATGATGTGTTCAGTCAGTCATTGCTGGTAGTCATTGCAGGCAGGAAGATTAGATACTGAGAAACACATCTTGGCTCATAGGCAAATTCACTTCTTTGTGAGTTTATGTGTCGTAAAGCATTTAAACTGCTTCAGAATATTTTGGAATTAAAAATGTAAAGCCATCTTGCCCTGTGAATGAACAGTTTGCAACTGTTCATGTGCTAGACCTTCTCTCTGGAGTTACAGGGAGGACTCCACAGGCACAGTACAAAACCCACGGACAGTTTGCCTATTAATCACTTTAATAGCATTAACATTTTGAGATAAAATTACAATATTTGCAAAAGTATAAAGCTTTAGCTTTTGGGTTTAAAAACTTAAGTATGCATATAATACATTCAGGAAGGCAAGCAATTCATGTGTATATCCAAAAGGCACACAGAATAGGCTTAACTTCATTCATTCTGTACCCCACCATTCAGTTATATAATATATAATTATATATAGTTTTTAATATAATTTTTTTCTGGTATTCGGGAGTGAGTGAACCAAGACCCTGGCACATGTCAGGCAAGTGGTTTACTACTGAGGTGTATCTTAGCCTTGAGAAATGGTCTTACTATGTTGCCCAGGTTGGCCTTGAACTCATTGTCTATGCAGCCCACGTGGGCCTCAGACTATCAGTCCACCTGTCTTAGGCTTCCAGTCTCTGGAAGGCAGCTATGCTCACCCCTATACTACCAATGCAATGTACCAGTATCTGGAATTATGGATCTGTGTTAGTTTTTAAAATAGTAGTGTTTTAAAATTTCCATTAACAGTGTAACAGTAGGGTTCTTATTTATACATGGGCACAAGAAAGATCTGCTCATAATCTTTAATCCCAAATTTCTTTATCAGTAAGTTGTGTTTAAGAACTGGATTTTATTGCCTTGAGTGCTGTGTAAATGGACAGCACCAGAGAAAATTACTTAAAGAGCTCAGAGGTTATCTAGAAGCAGCTTTTGGAGATTGTCGTCAGTGAAGTTATATAGATGTTAAGGAGATGATCAAAGTTAGTATGAACGCTTGGAGAGGTTCAGTTCTACTGGAAAACTTGATGGTTTTCAGTGTCTTTTTAACGTGAGAATTTCCAAAGTTCACAGTTTGGTGTGAGGGAAATGGTTAGACTTAAAACCCTTTATTTAAGTAGAAAACAATTAGATCTCCTGAGTAAATCATGGGAGAAGGTAGAAGGAGATGGGAGAAGAAAGGAGGGGAGCGGAGAAAAATATATAGCTCAATAAAAAAAAATAAAATGAACCAACAAATAAATAAAACCCTTTATTTAATGTGTTCATAGTATATGAAGTAGAATAAATAACTAGCAACAATTTTACTTAAAAACTGCCCACTAAATCAATGACTCTCAACCTTCCCAATGCTGCAAGCCTCATGCTGTAGTGACCCCAACCATAAAATTATTTTTGTTGCTACTTCATTACTGTAATTTTGCTACTGTTATTAATTGTAGTGAAAATATATGATATGCAGGATATCTAATATGTGACCCCTGTGAAAGTGTTGATCCCCAAAGGGCTCAGGTTGAGAATCACTGCACTAGATTAATTAAGATTTCTTCCTTATCGCTTGAGTGTCTTTCTTGAGGAGTAGACAGAGGTGTTGTAACCAGGCCAGCAGAGATCTTTACCTTGCCTTCCACGGCAGTTAGGGTCATTGATATTAATAATCAAGTTGTTGTTGCTTTCTTTTAAACAGTTTGATAATACTGCCTGTTGTTCTTCCCAGTGTTTATACTCATGTGGTACTCTCGGAATATGTATGCCAATGACTTTGGTTTCAGGCATGATGGGTTGAGTCCAGATGAAGCAGGAGGGGAATGAAAGTAGCTTAAAGGTGCCTGGTATTTATGTTAAAGAACGGAGTGAAACTGTTGGCTCTAGATCAATGATTTTTAAAACCGGATGCTGTTTCTTTCTCATTGTGGGTACCTGTGCTCCAGGTTGTTGTTCTAGTGAGCCTGATGAGGCTAGTTCTGCTTACCTGGGGTTCTCATTATGGGAACAGTGGAATCCTGAGCAAGACTAGACTCTAATGTCTGTGTACCCTGAGGGGCAAAGGAAGAAGAGGTAGGTGGAAGGAAACAGAATAGGTGTTCAAGGAGTGTGGGGATGTGTTTGACTATTGCCTGATGCAGCCTTCCAGGCAGAGGGGACTCTGGGGTAAAGGCCTTGACATGTGTTGTTAATGTCAGGGAGCCATTGTGGTCAGAAAGGGAGGGTGAGTGGCAGGAAATGAGGCTGGAGAGGTGGGGAGGGCTGCTTCTTGCTGGACTATAGAGGCTGTGGTTAGGGATTTAAATTTTAATCCCAGAGTGATGGGAGGTCTTAAGAGGGCTGGCCTGCCTGCTCTTCCCCCTCCCCCTTTCCCTTTTAGAGAGTTTTGAACATGATAGGGAAGGACGTGATCTGGTTTATCTTTCAAAAGAATCATTCTGGCTTGTGGATTTTTAGGAGCTTGTCATGTGCCAGGCTTTTCCAGATACTTCACATCTGTAGGCTTAACCAACTGGCAGCCCAAAAGGTGAACATTATTACTGTTCAAGGTTTTTATTCATTTATTTTATTTTCATGTATATATGTATGAGTGTAGACAACGTGGAAGTCAGAGGACAACTTCTCAGATTGTCAGTCCTGCTGAACTGTCTTTCCAGCCTCTTACTGTTAGTCTTTTGTTATAGATGGTGCTGTCAAAGCAGGGAACTGTGAGGAGCTTGTTCCAGGTCACACAGTCAGTGGCACAGAGAGATCCTCTATAGCATGCTACACTCATCCCCCTCACTTCATTGCTGTAGGCAGGAGTAGCCGTGGAGACCAGCGAGGAAGCCCAGTCACCAGGTTGGGGCCCCAGCACAGGGGAGAGGTGGATTCATCACCATGTAAGACGCTTTGTCTGTGAGGTGCACCATTGTTTTTTTATATTCCTGACAGAGGGAGATGTGCCAATTAGAAGATGGCAACACTTTCTTACCACTTAGCATTCATTTACACTCATTGAAAGGACTGACTTTGAGCATAGACTATTACGGTGCTCTTGTGCTTTCATGAAAAAGGATACTGGAGTAGTATAATCACAACACATTGCTTAGAATTGAGTCTTCTGACTTTTAGCTTGGGGTAGTGCCGTGTTGGTGGAGTAGGAAGCCTGGGAAGGTTGTATGTTTAGGGTAGGGATTAGGACTTGAGATTTGGAAAATGAAGCCTGAGACCTTACTCAGCAATCATACCATACACTAACCAGGGGGTCAGTGTGCCATCCCACCACCTAGCTATTTAACTTTTCTGTGCTTCAGCTTTTTATCCTTAGTTCAGGGAGAACAGAATTTGTGTCTTGACCAGGCTGGTGGTGCATACCTTTAATCCCAATATGAAAGGAGCAGTTCGGGGTCAGACAGATCCTGTCTCAACAACAACAACAAAAACAAAAGAAAGAAAGAAAGAAAACAACCATCTCAAATGGTTGTCAAGTCAATATGCTGAGCTAATGAAGAAGGCCTAGAATAGTACCTGACTTGCAGTATTTAAGAGAGTTTGCTTAGCTTATTGTTTTTATGATTAGTCATCTGAATGAGAGATTTGGATAGAAATGGAAATTCAAGGACAGGCTCAGGAAAAGGTTGGGCCATATATGTAAATTTAGGTGTCTTTTTGAGTATAGCTGCTGTTTCGTATCATAGGCTGGACAGTGGATATGGATGCAGAGGAGCAGAGGTAGGTACTGGTAGAAACTCTTGGCAGGGGGTCCACAGAGAGGGAAACTGACTGTGATACTGAAGTGGTGGCTACTGAAGAAGAAGGCAAGTAGGAAGGTCCAGTAGCCAGAAATCCAGTGATCAAGTACTTTTCAGTCTTAGGGGTCTGGAAAATATTTCCTTGGATTCGATGAGAGGCAGGCCATCAGTGACTTTGGTGGGGTTTTGTAGCAGTGGGGAGAAGGGATGTTTGGGGCATTAAATGTGGATAACTCTCTAAGGAAGTTTTATTTAAAGGAGAGCAGACTGATAGAACTCAAAATGGGGTAATGGTCTAGGCTCCTGTGTATTTCGTTTTAGATAGTGATGGTAGCATGTTCTTGACCTGATTGGAACGAACATTGCAGGAAGCAAGTCCTTGAAAAGGTTCCAGGGGCTAAAGGAGAGAGAACATTCAGCCCCAGTAGTGAGGCAGCTACTGCATCTGGGACCTTCAGTTCATTCAAAAGTATTTGGAAGATGTGCTAGCCTGGGTTAGGAAGAATGGCATAGCACCTGGAATACCATTCTCACAAGCAAACATGTCCTGTGGTCTAAAAGGAGAGGTTTATATGAAATGGAATTTTTCTTTATTAAAAAGTTCCCTTGTCTTTAAATTGTCCTCAGTGGAAGGAGAGCTAACATCCTTAGTTATCAGATGTAGCCCTGATGAGAGGACCTGGCATCTGAAAGCTGTAGAAGGAATGACTGGCTTGCATTTGGAATGTCCCCAACCACAGAGGAAGGTGACATCGAGGGTGCCAACATTTACATTGATGTTCACCCTGTTTAACAAAACTCCCATTAAGAGTTTGATGACATGCCCTGCTTGCATGAGCTTGACTTGTATTCTTTGTGGTTGTTTGGCTACTTAGGATTTGAAGTTAGAAACATCCTTGCTTTCAGTGCGATGCTCAGAAGCTTTCCCCATAGAGGGCAGAACTCACTGCTGTTACTTGAGAAGCAGGGACCTCCCATGCTTCTTCACGCAGGCTTTGCTGGGAACGTGCTTCATGTGTATGATTGTGGAAGATGCCAGGGACAGGGGGAAGGAGAGCTTACATCAGGGAAGGAGAGCTTACATCAGGGAAGGAGAGTAAATAAGGTACAACAGATGCTGTCCTTTGAAGTTATTGTATCTGTGACTTGCTAGAAAGAGATGTGGCTGAGGTCCATATGTAGTGTGAGTTTTGTTGTTATTTGGAAAGCTGGAGGGCAATGGGGCCGTGTGTCAGCAGGGGAGGGCAAGAGGACCTTTCCTGTGAAGGTGTGGTAAAAAAAGACAGTTGGGAAACCTCTGCTTGGTAGAGCTGTAGAGAGAGCTATGTTGTCTAGTGACGTAGTGGAAGGGAACGTATCGTTGTCTAGTTGGAGATTTGAAGGTGGGGCTGGAGGGACATGTAGGGACAAGTGGTATAGGCAATGCAGGTTTTTAAAGTGGGTTAAAGCTTTCACGTAATACAGGCTCAGAGTTGTAGAGATGGGGAAGGAGAGAAGGCAGGAACCTTTCCTTGGTGGTGGGTACAGGATTGGGCTCAGGAAGAAGAGAGACGAAGCAGAAAACACCAATGCAGACTCAGTTTTTCCTATAATCCCCTCATGACATCATCCTCAGAGGGTGGCAAGATTTCACTGTGCAGGCAGTCGGCTCTGTACCAGACATCAGCAGTGTCCTCTGCTCCTGTCCGGTTGGATACTGTCTGCCTGGAGCATGATAGATCCCTAGGCTCAGGGCTCTGTCTTTAAGATGACCTCTACTTCAGGCCCAGTGGTTTGTCTGGACCTCTGGAACTTCTGATTGACAAGTCAGGGTTCTCACAGCCCCTCCTCAGAGTGGCTCCTAAAAAGGAACCACATTATTCACATTTACATTTTATTATGAAGGGTATTTTGAAGGACACAGACACAGAACCTATGAAGAAGTCCCAGGTGTGTTCTTGAAGGGCACTGCGTGCAGCAGCTTTGACCTTAGGGCACTTTGTAGCTTGTGGGTGGTTCTCGTTCAGCTTCCCATGAGCTGCCACACGCTGAGCTGTCCAGAAGCTCCAACCATGCCTTGTAGCCACGATTTCTTTCCCCTGATACCTGTTCATGGCACAGGTGACTCTGATAGCCTGTGTAGGAGCCCAGCTGGGTATGTCTGATCAGTCTTCTTGGTCCTCCACCCTTTAAAATATATTTTTATTATAGTTCTTGAGATTTCATGTATTTTGTTGTTCCTTTGCTTTGTGATACAGGGTCATTATGTAGCTTACACTAGCCTTGAACTCACAGAGATACACCTGCCCCAGCCTCCTGAGTGCTGATATTAAAGGCATGTACCACATGCTAGTTAGGGTTAGGTTACTATTGCTATGATAAAACACCATGATGATCAAAAGTAACTTGGAGAGGAAAGGATTTATTTGGCTTACACTTCCATATCACTATTCATCATTGAAGGAAGTCAGGACAGGAGCTCAAATAGGGCAGGAACCTAGAGGCAGGAGCTGATGCAGAGGTCATGGAGTGGTGCTGCTTACTGGCTTGTTCCCCCTAGCTTGCTCAGCCTGCTTTCTTATGGAACCCAGTACCATCAACCCTGGGATAGAACCACCCACAATGGACTGGGCTCTCCCCATCAATCATTGATTAAGAGAACATGGTATTGACTTGCCTACAACCTGATCTTCTGGAGGCATTTCTCAGTTGAGGCTCTTTCCTCTCTGTTGATTCTATTTGTGTCAAGTTGTCATAAGAGCCTCCAGCACAACCACCATTCCTGTCTCATATGCATTTTTTCTAGCTTCTTCCAAATACCCCACCTCCCTATCCCCAACCCTTCCAACTTCTTGCCTACCCCCTTTAAATAATCTACTGAGTTCAATTTGTGCTGATCATATGTTGGTAGGTATGGGGCCATTCACTGGAGTGTGGTTGACTTACTAGGGCTCCACCCTTAAAAAATTTCTTTTCCTGCCCTAGAAGCCATTAACTAACTATCAGTGGCTTCACAGTAAGGAGAGACTCATTTCCTCTCTGTTTTAATATTTATTTTGTGTGTGTGTGTGTGTGTGTGTGTGTGTACATGTGCACAGCCTCTGAATGCTACACACACACTTTGTGTAGCATGGATGACTTTGGGAGCTGGTTCTATTGTTTCACCATGGGTTCTCTGGATTGAACTCAGGTCATCAAGGTTGTGTAGCAAGTGCTTTCCCCCCCGAGTGCTCTCACTAGGCACTTGTTGACTTCTTTGTGCAGCATTCTCTCTTCTATTCTGAAGTGGGTCTTATTTGCTGCCAGACATGGTAGGTCAGGGAACTGTTAGTGACTCTTGTCACTCTTGGGTGGTGATACTGAGGACAGACATTTTGCATCAGATTACCCGCTAGTATACAACGTGTAGCATTTGTTTGTGCTTACATAGTCTTTGAAATACAACACATGTTGTCTATAAGTCACAAGCTTTCTAAGTTTTAAGTTGGTACAACTGCTATGCTCAGGGAGATCCTTGCTCTTGGGTCAGTTCTCTTATAGGAGATCCCAGGGCTGGTGTTTTCCAGATCAATCATGAAATTCATGTAAAGAGGTTCAGTGACTTCTTGGGAGAGCTGGCTATAATTTAGCAAACAGTTCCTAAGCTCTTACTATGTGTCATGCATGGTTAGTCTTGTTTGGTTGTCATGCTGATTTTGGGAGGACACTGTTCCGTGGGAGAGAAGTTGCTCTCAGGGCTTACCTGAATGGCTGCCTGCCCAATCTCCCTTTTTCCACTATGTGTCCTTTCAGTTTGTTCTTGGCTAGCAGCCAAGTAGTCTCTTAATACGAGGTACATCGCATCACTCTCCTGCTTGAAACCCCGCACCTGCTCCATCTCAGGTGCTCCCAGCAGCCCCTTCTGTCTCCTACCCCCAATCTGCCCTTGGTCTCTAGCCAGCTCTCACATATTTCTGCACACACATTCACACGTATGTGCTCTGTCACTCTGGTTGTTTTTACCGTTTGTCTGTACCTTACTCCCTCCTTTCATCCACGTACAACTACCTGGCAGGAATGGAAGCTCCTGGAAAGCAGGACTGGTGCACTATATGTCCTGAGGCCCAGAACAGTGGCTGGCAGATGGCAGGTACTTTTAAATCCTTGCTGAATGGGGGAGTAACTTTTTCTTATTCCTTCTGTAGGTGGTAAGTGATAGAGCCTGAATTGAAGACGTTGTCTGCCTCTGCAAACGTATGCTCTTCTGCCTTACATGCTGCCCCCCACATCCTACTGTACTTACTGAATCAGTCATGTATTTATGCCCATATGTCTGTGTTATCTCCAGACTTCCTTGCTTTTCTTTGTAGAATAGAAACATTTACAAAACATTCAAAATTGTTGTAAAATCACAAAGTACTATATAGTAAATTAATCTGTTGAAAACAGGGTGCTCACATCCTAGGGAAAAAAAAGTTGTGCCTCAACAACATCATCTTACACTCTTGGGCGGCGTGTGGTGGAAATGCATTCCCTGAAGTGATAACAGCATTTGAAAATCGGATGCTCTGGGAGGTTTCAGAAGAAAGCAGCCAGACAGAATGAAAAATCTATGTGATTCAACTGTGGAGGCTTACAGGAATTAAAACTGGAGAAAGTGTAGCTTATAAACTGCTTGGTTGAGAACCAAGCAGGAGAGTGCTCCAGAATTTAGGGGCTTGTGGGGAATAATCCCAGCTTGGTTCTGAATCTGCCCCAGCTTCTTTGAATGTGAAATGAAGATGCTAAAGTGGCGGCTTCTAAGGTTCTTTGGTTGTTCAGCAAATATTGATTGTAGAATTCCTGTGCAGGCGTAGTTAATAGCACATACCATGTCCCTCATGTTCTGGCTGCGCAGGTCCATACAGGGCTAGCATTTTGCTCACAGATGTCCCTTTGGGTCAATGACTGTTGAGAGGGTGTAGTATTGGGAGAGGGTTCTGAAGAGTTGAACAGATTTGGGGCAGGATTGCAGGAAGTGAAATAAGGGACTCTGGTTTTATGAGGAAATACAAGACTTCAGAAGGCCAGAGTTGGTAAACCCTTTTGCACTTCATTTGGTACAGAAGAACTAGGTTGTCTATTGTCTCGAACTTAGCAGTTATGTGAGTTTCCAGCTTATCATGACTGATAAAGATAATCAATTAAGATTTAATTGCCTCTTCTCCCAACATTATAAAGTTGTTAACACTTCTACCATTTGGGCTAGAAAACAAGTCTGAAAGCCAACAGGTTTCCTGTACCTTTACTTATGGGCAGTGCACATAAACCCAGGTTTTGTTATTGCTGTTAAAAATAACCCAAGCACACTAACCACATGATGGCTAGCCTACTCTGGGTGAGTTGGGTCTATTGAGAAAGGGAATTTATTCGAGGTTGTTAGGGAGTGTAACCTCAGAGCCCTTCCAATCTGACATCTCTTAAGCTTTGTGTCTCTTTTTGTGTACCAGGCACCTACTTCTTCAGATTTTTCTCTCTTGAGGTAGAATCTCATGGGGGTGTTGGATTGGCAGAGCCTATCACCTATATGTATCCTGGCTGCACGAGAGCAGATGGGATTCTGTGTGCTGCCTCAGAGAGAGTGCACCATTACCTGGGTGGCCCCACCCCCAACACACACCTCACACAAGAATGGGAGGAAGCCCTTAGTGTTAATTTACACATGTTCTAGACTTGAGTACAAATGGCCCAAGACCCAACTGTTTGAAGGTAAAAGCCCCAAGAGACTCATGTACTTGGGCCACAGTTCAAGGTGCAGTGACTTAATTGTTCATATCCAAACTGTTCTAGATAGGAGGAAAATTACTTATATCAGATACATGTTTATTAGTCTTCATGAATACAGATTGATTTCTTTCTGGGGAAATATCCACCCAAAATAACAATACAGCCAAATTGTTATTCTGGAACTGAATTTATCATTTTGTATTTGAGTTTATTATTATTTTTTCCCATGTAACATCATGTTCTTTTGTGGAATACCCCAGGGGATTATTTTTCCTTTCATAATACATTGAAAATTTATTTTCATTAAAATGCTATCTAAACTTTTGCAGAGTGTCATGCAATAATTTTTTGTTGTTGTTTAAATTCCCAATTCCAAGAAGGTAGTGGCGTAATCAGTGAATGGTAAGTAACTGCTCCAGTTAGGAGCCGGTTTGGGAATGAAGCTGCAGCATCTTTGTTTCATAAGATGTGGAGTTCAGAGGAGGGAATCATAAGGATTTCAGAACTACACTTGGGATCACAGAGTTCAACCTAGATTTCACCATTGCTGGAACTCTGTGAAAGAAATTGGCTTGCATAACATCTCAGTCGGCTTTTGGAAGTGCTCCGAGGAAAACCTCTGTCTGGATTCTGCTAACCAGCTGTCCGTTGGCACTTACACCATAGAGCTACCAGGAACAGAGACACTGACTTCCGCTCTCGGGATTTTTCCCCTGTGTATTTCTTGGTACCTCATAGTAGATGATTATCGCCCAGATGCAGATGACTGAGTGACATATTTGATCATTTCACAGAAAAGCTTTCTGTTCTTTAATTTTTATCCCTCTAGTGAAACTGTATAAGGACAGTGATTATATTTCCACAGAAATATAGGCTGGTGCTGTGTAACCTGCAGGACCCTGCCAAATGTATGCCCCTTGTGCATGCTTAGCATGTAGTTCCCACTCTGCTTGCCTAAAGTTTTCGCCGTGTTGATCAGCCGTAGGTACACATCGGATGGGCATGAAGGGCAAACTCTTAGTGGGTTTAGGATTTGTTTATTCCTGAAGACCCTGGCTGGAGCAAAGGGAGGTTTTCCTTTTTCTCAGCAGCAGTTGTGAGCACTGGGATTCACTGGGCTATGTTGGCTGCGCCTTGTCACAGTCTATCTAAGAATTGACCCAGGAATTTTCTTGATCTTACTGACTGCAGAAGGAAGCAATACATAATGCAAATAGGATCCAATTACGTCTGAAGGTTCATTTTTCAGAGTGCTCTGGGAAGATGAGGCAGAAAATAAAATTGCTTGTTTTAGTTCAAGAATTTTCTTGCAGGTCTGGGTTGTGACAGTATCACCATAGTCCAGTTTTGGCTCTTTCCCATTGTGCTGAGTGCCCTCCATGTCTGTTTTCAGTTATTTTCATTGTAACCTGTAGTGGCTGCTTTTGTGTCAACTTTGAAACAAGCTATAGTCATTAGAGAGGAAGGAGCCTCAGTTGAGAAAATGCCTTCATAAGATCCAGCTGTAAGGTATTTTCTCCATTAGTGATCAATTGGAAAGGGTCCAGTCCATTGTGGGTCATGCTGTCCTTGGGCTCGTGATCCTGGGTTCTCTAAGAAAGTAGGCTGAGCAAGCCAGGGGAAGCAAGCCAGTAAGCAACTCCTTTCAATGACCCCTGCATCAGCTCCTGTCTCCAAGCTCCTGCCCTGCTTGAGTTCCTGTCCTGATTTCTTTTAGGGATGAACAGTGATGTGGAAATGTAAGCTTATGTTTCATCACAGCTATAGAAACTTTAACTAAGACCCAGCCCCTGCTGTAGGTCATCTGCATGCAATCTCTAGATTCCCTTTTGCTAACCCTTCATCTTAATGAAGTCAGACTTCTCTGCAGGGTGTAGCTCACTTACCTGCATCTAAGGCTCACCCACCCTGCAGGCTTGCAGTAGTCTGCTCTTTTGTTATGTGTGTGTATCACATCCTGGTCATCTCTTACCAGAAATGATGTAAGATTAGGCAGTTTCCACTTTGTAACAATTACAAATTATGCTACTCCAAACATTAGGATGGGTGTTCCAGAGGTCGGCACTAAGATTAGTGGGGAAAAGTTGAGGAGAAAAGGGATTTTTGCTTTGAAAAAGAGCATCTTTACCCCAAGTTGTTTATTTATTAAAAAGGGAAAAAGTAACTTTAGAGTGGAGAAAGGCAACAGATAGTGCCTCACCAGGAGTGACCTGGCCTGCAGTGAGCTTGCCTACCTCATGCGGTCCTCTAGTGTCCCTACACAACCAGGCTCATTATCTAATGAGGAAAGAACTCGGACTGTTCCGTTAGGGGTCACCTGTCAGTGCTTGGGCTGTGCTTTTACAGAGGAGAAAAGGAAGACTGGGGACGTTCACTTTGCTTAGAGGACATAGAGAAGCCACAGCAGTGAGATACAAAGTGGGATGCCCAGTGGGATCCTGGGGAGAAACTGTTAGTGGGAAGCTGCCACCTGTCAGTAAAGTCTGTGATGTAGTTAATGGTCCCACACTGAGTTCATTTCTCAGTTTGACAATCTCCTACCCAGTCTTTCCCAGTGCTCACAGGTTAAATTCCTGTGCTTGTGCTTCTAGGAGAGGTGAAGTGAAGGGTGTATGGAAACCCTTTGTATGTTTTTTTTCAATCTTTGTGTAAATCTAAAATTTCAAAATAAAAGGTTAAGAAGGAATGTATTGGGAGAGCACTCCTGGAGCAACACTGATTTAAAGTGCCGAGGGGAAGCCGGTCTCAGCCTCCTTGTCTACACAGTTTGTATTCTTTTTGTTTGTTTGTTTTTATTTTTAAATTTTTTTCAGATTTGCTTGAGGTTGGCCTAATATGTTAGCCCTCATTTTTGAGTGGTCTGCCCCATGCCCCCAGGCCAAGCATCCTCACAGTAGAAGTTTCATCAATTATCCTCCAAGACTTGTTATTGTGAGGATTTTGTATGATTATAGCCACAGCTTGCAATTATATTTCATGGCGTCTACGTAAAGAATCCTATTCTGAGCACATGGTCTACTTACGGTATTCTAATATCTAATGCCCAGTTGTAGCATTAATTGTCTAGAGTATTGGATACCCTGTGGTTTGTGCTGCATGGATGGTGGTGATAATGAGCAGGCTGCTTCTTTGACCCTTATCTCTCACTCAAGGCCTCTCATGCTGCCATGAAATTGGGGATCATTGTAGTTGTTCTGTCCGTGTTATCTGTGGCAAGGGACTGCCTCTCCCCAGTTTGCTGAGGACTCTTAAGAGTCATCTTTGTCATGAGCAGCATTGGAACTTACTATTTGCATCCACTGCATCTGCCAAGATGGTCATGGTTTCCTTCTACCATCTCTAAATACAGAAAAGTCAGGATAGGCTTCCTGACATCCTGCATTCTGCGGGAAACCTGCTCCTAATGCACTGCAAAACCACAGTTTCTGTTTAATACCTTCTTCAAGAGGAAACTCTTCCCACTTCCAGCCCCCGAGCATTTCCTATTTTTTTGAGATGTGGGTTACAGACTGCACAGAATCCCTAGTGGTGTAAATATTTAGCACCTCACTTTCCAGGTAGGGGACAAAGCCTGATTTGGAGCATTTGCCAGTTTTGTTAGTTTATATTTTAGTCCAGCCTGCCAGTGTGCTGTCAGCTGACAGTGTGGCATTTGTTGGGAAGCAGGTGATAGCTCTCCTCTTAGTGTTTTCATGTGGCCATCCCCTGAAATAGCCCTGTGCTATCTGGTCCCTGCTTCTACCTCTCCAGGTGACTTCTGCTGACCTGTGCTGCCATGGCGTCCTTACTCTTGGCTTCAATACCTGCCATGTTTATCTTAAGTAGTTGCTATGTCCTGAACCTGTAGGCCATGGCTGCTCTGGGTACTAGTTTTGTTGACTGCACAATATGGGTTGTGATAGCAACTCTGCTTAAATGTGGGAGTTCTATTGGCTTAAATTCATGCGTCTTTTCATCCTTAGCACAAACTAGGCCTTGCTCCACTCATTTGTCTACCTAGTCATTAAACAGATTTTCTTAAATTCCTACTGTGTGCCTATTATGGCACATTTTGGAGTTGGAAGTATGGTAGTGCATACAGGGATCAGACAGCCTTGTTCTTATGAAGCATCTCTCATTTGGCTGACACATCTATAGACTGTCCCTGACAATCTTCTCCTTACGCAGCTTCCACTTAATTTTGCCCCTGACATTATTTTAAGTCAACCTGATTTCTTCCACTGCTTGGGTTGTGAAATTTCCTGCTTTGATGTTAGTTGACATTCAGACTTGCTACTTGTATGATTGTTTTTGCTTTTACTAACTTCTTATTATTAAAAGGCAAAGAAGTTGAATTATGATTTTACATTAGAAAAGGTTAATGCTTAAAGGGCTATAACAGTATAGTAATTGGAAATTTGATGAAATAGTACTTTTTATGGCATTAACTGTCACCACTGAGTGAATGGTGGTGAGCCTGGTTTAGTGAGTCCCTCCTAGAGAGGGCAGGAGGTGGTGTGGGCCTCTGGCTGTAGTTTCCTATGGTGAATGTGTCTTTGGGCAGCTTTGTGGCTCTGAGGATTGGGAGCCTGGTCATCTATCCATTCACAGTATGTTTGGTGTGCTGGGTATAGCGATGAGCTGTGGGTGAGAAGGTGGATACTCTGAGTGGTGAGCTTCGTGAGGGGGAGGCACTGGTGAACTCAGATGGTGCCTGGATGGTGATGGGCTGGGCGTTTGGATGTAAGCCAGGAGCCCCCGGAACCCCATCTGCTCATCATTCTGCATACTGGGTTGGGTTTCTGCTGTTCTAATCCTTCGGAAATTAATTCGTCTTTACTTTAGACATCATTATTTTATTTTAATAAGAAAATGGCTCTACTTTGTTTATTTGGAACGATTCACACGACTCTAGAGATCAGCTTCCTTCTCAGGTTTCTTGGAGGAGGTTTCAGAGGAGCAGAGAGTGTGATAGGGAAAGCCTGGAGTTACTGTGGCCAAAGGAGGGAGGCCTGTGCTGAGACCCCGTAGTCTTAATTCTCTTCCCTTGATCCCTGGTGCTCTGCCAGAGTGGACAGTTCCTTCCTCCTTTCCTTTGTGTTGTGACCGACCTTTCTTATCCTCCCTACAGTGTCATAACTGGTTGGTTTGATGGGTTCAAAACATGAACATAGAAGAAAATGTTTTGGGAGTATACACGGTTTCTATTTTTAGTACAGTTATACCTTGGAATTTAGTTCTTCAAGGTAACAATTATGAGAGCAAGTCTTAGTCTGGAAGTTGATCACTGTGATTTCATCTTGTCTCTCCTCCTCTGCCTTTCCCTTTCTCCTTCTTTCTCTCCTTTTCTTTCTCTTTTTCCCTCTCCCATCTCTCCCTTCCTTCTCGTTTTCCCCCTCCCCTTCCTGTAGTTTCCCTTCCTCCTCTCTTCTTTCTCTTGAGGTAGTGCCTTGTTTTGTAGCTCATCTGGCCTTTGACCTTGTAAACGCTGTATTACCTGTGTAGACAACCATACTGGTCTAAATGTTACCTTTAAAAATCAGAGCTTAGTTTCTTAGAAAATTAGGAAACAACCTTCCTCAAGACCCAATAATACCACTTTTAGGTATATATCCAAAGGATGCTCAATCATGCCACAAGGACATGTGCTCAACTATGTTCATAGCAGCTTTGTTTGTCATAGCCAGAA
>JAQHUG010000422.1:1227729-1314647 GCA_028555095.1 Dicrostonyx torquatus | reverse complement strand
GCCACCACCGCCTAGCTTTCCATCTATTTTAAAATTTTATTTATTATTATTTCTCTCTCTGTCTCTGTGCCCCCCCCCCGTGCATATGTGCGTGACTTCATGCAAGCACATGGTCACTTGTGCAGGCATGTAGGGGTCAGAGCACAACTTTTTGGAGTTCTGGGGATTCAACTCAGGCAAAATTTCTGCAGGGCAAGTTCCTTTACCTGCTGAGCCATCTCACTGGCCTTCCACCTTATTTTCTGAACAGGGTATCTCTCTGAATTTGGAACTGAATTCTGAATCTGCTGGGCTTGAAGGAAGACCGGTTTCCACACCCACCCTGCACTGGGATTACTGGTAACCCCACCCCCGCCCCCCAGCCCCCTTGTGGTTGATTGGAATTAAATTCAGGTTCTCCTACTTGCCTGACAGCACTTTGCTGACTGAGCCATCTCCTGGGCTCTCTCTTACTTATTTTCTTGAACATAGAGCCTAGGTCCTAAAGATGTCCAAATTGCTATTACTTCTAGTGTTTTGAAGTTAAAGAAAGCACAGTCTCACTTCTGCAGCTGATAGGGTGCTCTGTTAGTTACCAATGGATCAGAATAGTTTTGGTGTCTCAGATCACACCCCATAGCTGACACAATTGGAACAATGAAAACCAGGAAACCAAAGGCTCTAAAATCAGCTCCCAAGCAGGCAGTCTCTAAGGAAGGAAGCAGCCCCACCACTGCCCGTGCTGCCTGGGGCTTCACTTAGTCACTTGTCCTCGGCTGGGAGCCAGACCCTGGCTGGTGTGTACCAGGGTGTTATGCAGTTTGCCTGTTGTTGTGGGCTTTTCTCTATATTTCTAGTCAGCTCTCAAGGTTACGAGAACCCTTGAAGACCTACTGGTGTCAGGTATGGCCACCCAAGTCTGCTTATGACTCACCCTGCAGGCTTCCTGAAACATCCCTCTCATCCTGTAGATGCATTGGTGGGTGCTGAGTCCTCTCGTTGCTCCTTGCTGTTGCAGTGCTGTTTCACTCCTGCCTCAGTGATTCTGGAAGTGTGATTGTCCTGTTTTGGTAAAGATTCAGGTGTTAGAAATTTCTGGAACTTCTGAAATCTGTTGTTGCACATGCACAGGCATTCCCGTTACCTGTCTCTGCCTTTTGGCCAGGCCTCTCTGCAGAAGAGGCCCCTCCACTGCTGACCTGGAGGAGCTGCAACATCTGGTCTCAGGGCTCCTTACCAGAGGACTGGGGGCTTGGTGCGGTGCAGTCTGGAACCCTGCAAGCCCCTGCTGTCCAGGCTCCTTATACATATCAGATCCCCGGTCCCCTAGACAGTGAAGGTCCTGGTGGGCTTGAAGTTCACCTGGTTCTCCCCTCCAGCCCTCTTTCACAGCTAGCTCCTCCAGCAGGCCTCTGGCTGATTTTGTAGCGAAGGAATGGAGCATAGTCCTTGCTGGTATGGGAGTATCTCATTATGTAGATGTATCTCAGTCAGTTCCACAAATGATGAAAGATAGCCACTGTGAAGAAGGAGAAAAATGAAGACCTTGGAACGGGACAAGGGTCATCCAAGAGAAGAGGCTTCTTGCCCTGCACTGAGACAAGCTTCTATTCCCACATGCTGGTGGTGAGCAGCTCTCCTGGCTTGCTTATGATGTCCACCTCCCCGGCTCAGGTTTTGTTCTCCCCCAACTCTGAAGTGGCTCTTCTAATCCTTAACGACCTAACTTTTGTCAAGGTTACCAGCCGATGGTTGTGTCAGTCAAAGTGTCTCAGTAGGACTAGAAAAGGCCCTGCTTCTGGTCTGTGCCAGCCTGTGGCTTCTTGGCTAGTCTTTGGTGTGCTCCACACTCCTCTCTACTTTTCTCTCTTGGATGCCCCTGCTCACATCCTGAATCCTTCTCTGCCTCCTAGTCTGCCCCTGACTGCTGCTGTCAGCCTCCTTCCTTTCTCACCCTTCACTCATGCCTCAAGGATGTATTTTGGCTATCTCCCAAATCTCTTTCTTGGCCCCTGGGTTCATTACTGACAGGAGAGCATCCTGGGGCTGGGACAGCAGGCCATCTTGCCTCCTCTACTCTGCTGCACCAAAGTGTGGTTTCTCATCTCCAGCTTGGGTCCTTGGGTCTGGTAATGGCTGTTCTTTCAATAGCATGATTGGGAAGCAGACCAGAGGGAAGCAGGGAAGAGCGTTTACTTCATCAGGAAAGCAAAAGCATTTTGGGAACCAAAGTGGAGGAAAGGCATCTGGAGTTGCTTTGCTTTTATCTTCAGTCTCCTTAGCAGTGATGGCACCAAAGGAAAACCCAGAAGAGCTAAGAGAAGGGAGGGGGCCCTCTGGAGACTTGGGAGGAGTCTTCTCCTTTCGTTTACTTTTCAAGTTTAGATTCTATGCAGGGCATTCTGCTGGGAGCTAGAGCTGAGGGAAGGTTCCTGTACTCAACAGCATTGCCCTCTAGGCAAGAGCTGAGAGACTGGCCCTCAGTGCTCTAAAGAGAAGGGGCCACACTGCTCTCAGTTAATGGGAACAAAGGCAAGCAGAGAAACCAGCTCTCCTCCTGATGAGAGGGGCCAGACTCATATGAGGACTGCATCTTCACAGCCTGAGAACTAGTCAGGGATACCTATGACTCTGGTGACATGGTATGAGGTGACTTGGGTCTTTTTTGAGAGAGAAAGAAACCTCCCTTCCTTGGAGTAGGATAAATTCAAAGCTGGTTTGGAAAGGTCACTGTGTTGTCACCTGTAGAGTTTCTATGACAGGAGGGTTAATGCTAGTGGGGACTTGAGATATGCCCATGAGGTTGTGTTTCACTTGATTAGACACCGCTCAGAGGGCCATGACTTCAGCTTTAGCCTCTGAGAGGTGTGTCATTGGACTCAGGGCCATGCTGGTCACTGGTCCCTCCCTTCTCAAGCTCCATGTTGGCTCCTGGTGGCCTGCTGGGAGCTCTTCTCACCTGCTTTTCCAGGTGCATGAATCTGCACCCGGTGCTTCTTCTTTCAGCCTTTCTCTTCTTTCACCCTTTCTCTTCACAGCACTTGCCACCACCACCCAATTGGTTGCTAGAGAGCTGGTGCGTGTTCCAGAATCTCTGCTTCCTTTATCATTCAGGTCCCTTGCAGCTATGTGCCCACTATCCCTGCAGCCTCCTTTCCAAGATGTCCACTTCTCTAGGACTCTCTACTGCCTAGTTGTTGGCAGGCTAACCCACATCTCTCTTTTGCTCCACAGTTCTTCCATGCTATTGATACCCTGCTCGCAGTTGTTAGAGGTCACTGTACCTGTAGTCCTCAGAGACTTCCTGGCACTGCTGGAATAAAACTCTCATTAGCTCCAAAGAGTGTTGGACCTGGCTTCATCTGCCAGAAGTCCCTCAGACTACCCTCCCCATGTCTACTGCAGACCGTGGCCTCCTCATACAGCTCTCCCCATCTACTTGGGTCCTGCTCTCACGCCATGGGAAGGGGTCATCATCTGGGTCCTGGAATCTGACTGCTTGGCAGAATCCTCGCTTTACTGTGGGATTGTTAACCTGCTGGGCCTCAGTTTATCAATGTGCCAAGCGAGATGTTAGTTCCTCATTCCTGTGGTGACTAAATTATTGAACAGTGTATTTGAGGCAGGGTGAACAGGATATACCAAGGAGTCAGAAGCTGCCATTAAGGTGGTATTTGTTGATGTCCCGTCTGTCAGTGTGCTTAAGTGCCTTTCCAGTCTTCTGTCCCAAGCTCAGTTCAAGTTTCTCTCTAGGGTAGAGGCTTTACCAGTATAGGCTGGGTGTTGGCCTAGCTTCTCTCTGACCCTCACTGCCTCTGTCGGAATTAGTGCTTGAGGTTTTTAGACCAACTACATGTTCTCTGTAGAGCAGAAATATCCTTGCTATAGGTGCTCATTTTCCCCAAGAAGATAATATCTCAGTAGCTGTTTTACCAGCCTCATGGGGTGGGGTGGAACACTAACTGATAGGTGATGGATCCTCAGGATTGTGGGTGGTGACCTGACAGACGTGTTCACTCCTGCCTTCCCATTGAGGAATCCTCATGGTTGTAGGTTTAGCAGTGCTCCTCAGAGCAATGTAGGACTGGTAACTGAAAAATGTGATTTCTAATAGAACAGCAGCCTTATTTTATTGTATCTAATCAGTTACAATTAGTTGTGTTTTTTAATGTTTAGTGTGAGTCTGTTAAAATCACTTTAAAACATGTTTTATTTATGTTTGTATATGTTTGGGGGGCATGGACGTGTATGTTCAGAAATGAGAGAACAACTTAAGGGGGTCATTATGGGTCCTGAGAATTAAATCCAGGTGGCAAGCTTGGTGGCAAGCAACATTACCTACTATGTTGTCTCCCTGGCCCTCAATGTTTTAGGGTTTTTTTTTTTCTTTCATTTGCACTGGATTTTGCCTATATGTGTGAGAGTTTCAGATCTTGGAGTTACAGATAGTTGTGAGCTGCCATGTGGGGCTGGGAATTAAACCCAGGTCCTCTGAAAGAACAGTCAGTGCTCTTAACCACAGAGCCATCTCTCCAGCCCTAATGTTTTAGTTTTTATTTTATTTTTTAAAGTTTAGGCACATTGGGGTCCTTTTAAAAACACAGTGCCATTTCTGCTGGATGCAGATGAAGATACCTAAATCTGAGAGAGAGAGAGAGAGAGACAGACAGACAGACACACATACACACAGAGTTAACCATAATACCTGGTATTGCCTCATGACCTGCCTACCTTGAGCTGTGATGGTCACAAGTACCCAGGTCCTCAAGTATCTCTGTAGGATGTGAACCTGATGCTACCAGAAGGCTGTAGCATCAGCTTATGCTCCATAATCTGTTTGAGGTGTAGTCTCTTGCCACCAACTTACACACAAAGTAGTCTGAATGTGAATTTGCAAAGATAAAAGCATGCATAACATAATATAACATTTTTGTAAATGTAATGCAGGTAAGCATCTAGTCTTTTTTAAAGAGTAAAAACGTGTGTGTGTGTTTGGGGGGGGTATATACTTGTGAGTCCAGGTGTCCATGGAGTTTGAAAGAAGGCATTGTAACCACTGAAGGTGGAGTTAAAGGCTGTTGTGAGCTGTCTGACATGGGTGCTGGGAACTGAACTTAGGTCCTCTGTAAGAGAAGTTGAGTGCTTTTATGCACGGAGCTGTTTCTCTAGCCTTTATTTCCTATCTAAATACTTGATTTTCGTTTTTAAAAGCTACATTTAAAAGTTTACCTTTAACTTGTCAAAGCTATTTGACCTACAGAGATGCCAAAGGTAGCACCTGAAGGTCATGTGGGAGCAGGTTGGAATGGTAGCTTCAGGCTCATGTTGAGTGCTGGAGCACACATGATAGACCTGCTGACTAATGTAGTGTGGAACTAATCTAGCTGTCCTTGAGCCAGTTGGTTGGTCAATTGTTGTCCCCAAGTCAAGTTCCCAAAACTGTTTGGTTCTTGAGAGAACTCTGCAGCGGTGGCTACAAGGGTGACCTAGGAGAATGCCGATTGCCCATATTCTCTCAAGACACTGAGGTTCCCTTTGCAACCCATTGTTTTGTGACTTCATAAATTTAAAGAGTGAAAGATAAAAGGAAGGGGCACACTTGAGTCCCAGGGTAGAGTTGTAGTGCTCTAAGTTCCTAAACTGTGTTCTAGCTCAGCAGGAGACTGCCTTTCCTCTTTTCTCTTGGTAATGGTCCCAGGATCTGGAGACTCCATCCTGTCTAGTGAGTTGCTCTTTTCCGATCATTTCTGGAGGCTTTTTGTATTGTCAGCTGCTTGCATGCTATCTGTAAGCTGGGCACAGCCAGGCTATCGGCCCTAGTTAACCATGAGCCTCAGAGCCAGCACAGCAAGCTGTTTGAGAGAGCTAGGTACAGGGAGGAAGCTGCTGTAGGTATGGAGCCCAATGCTGGGTAGTGATTTCATGGCTAATCAGGGGCCAGTAGGAGTCAGGATGGGGGTAGGCACGGTGGCCTCAGGCTCAAGAGCAGGTTTTTTCCAGCAGCAGTAATGCCAAGTCAAGCTCGGCCACCATGGTCATGTTGCTTCACACACTGCTCTGTGCTGCTGGTGTGTGTAGGTGCTGCTTGGAGATTCTAGTCAAGGAATTTGGAGTCTACTCTGGGTCCTGTTCAGTGAGGATTTGCTGCTGTACTGTTTATGGTCAGCCCCAGACAGGACATGCAGGGTCTATGTGATGGGAGAGAACCTACCTTACCCCATCTCCTTGCCCATTGGACCTCATAAGTTGTCTTGCCCTGTTTGCATACTGCCTCCATTGCTGGTCTATGGCCTTGTAACTGCCTAGTTATGGTCCCTGTCCAGTACTCTCTTTTATAGCCCCATGGTCTTCAAAGGAATGCTCAGACAATGCCCAAGACCTAGTCTTTGCAGACCAGGATGCACTGTTGAAATTTTCCCCTTCGAGCGGGTGAAGTTTTGCATTAAAAACCTGAACATGGTGCCGACTTCCGTAGTATCCCCATGTGTAACTAAAACACTTTCCTAATGCTTTTGAAATGATATGATACTTATTTCCTGTCAGAATTTGGAGACTACCTGTTTCCTGCCATTAGCCGTTCTTTTGCTTTTGGAAAGTAGTGCATATTTCCATTTTCTCTTCAAGCACAGTGTGTGACTTTCCAGGTAGCATTCTGTTATCAGAATCACAGGCATTTGGATTGAGTAACAGGGATGCCAGCAGACCTTTTTATTTATTTGTTTGTTTATTTATTGCTAACTGTTCTCTAGGAATAAATGCAAGTACAGTGACGAGCATGTTTTTTCCCAATATAGGTGAGCTATTTGGACCTTTCTTTTTAGATTGCCAATCAGAATTTTAAGTATTATCTTCCTTACTTTGTTTAATATCTACTTGTTATCAATATAGAATTTAAGATTTTTTTAAATTACCGGAATATTTATGCATGGCTTAAACTTCCTCCTCTTTCCACTCCATGCAGCCAGCTCTTCTTATAGGCCTTATGTAGACACATCCAGTGGAAAAGCCATTTTCTCAGCATATTTGAGGGCTGTTATCAGAAGACATAATATACCCTAACAACTGCATGCTCCATAAAAAATACAAATAAGATGTAAGGAACAAGAACTTCTTGGAGAAATTGAGGGGACCAGGACTAGACAGGAGATGCTCATGGTGAGCTTCTGATACCTGTTGGTGGCAGAAACTGAGGAAACACTTAAATACAGCAACCCCATATTGATGGGAAGATTAGGACAACCTGGGAGTACTTGGAGGCTATGCCAGTGACCTTGCTGGATCAGTTTCAGTAATATTGAGTGATAGCCCAAAGTATGAAGTAGATATCTATGAGTCTACATGAACATAAATCAGTGATTGGTAAATAAACGAAGAGGCATAACTCCCTTTCTACCAGAACCCACAACCTCTGCTTTGATCATGTCCTGGAAAGGGAAGGGGAACGTAGAGGCTCATGACTGCCTCTGGGCATGGTGGGGCAAGGCTGCGTTCTTCTTAAGGGCACAAGGTTAAAGGGAACAATGAAAATCTGCACAGAGAGAAGCTTGCAGAATATACATCTACCTGGTGGTCCAGGGCAGTACCACAGTGATGAGTTGGGCTGACTGTATGTAGTTGGGTGATATCATGAAGATAGCCCTTGGTCTATGTGGTCTTCCTTTTGACAACCCAGGCCTCTTCTACTTCCGAGGAAATATAAGGCACTTCCAGTTGGGGGTCAAAAACCAAAAAAATGCCTTTGATTCCTTAGTCAGAGAAACTCACAGTCAGGAGGAGCCTGAAGAGACAGGAGGATAAATGTCAACTCTTTGGATGGGAGTGTCTAAGGAAATCTGACTAAAATATGAATTTCAGCTAATATTAATTAATATTAATTTATTTGTAAGAAATATACTAATATTAGATTCGTTATAGAAGAACCTACCTGGGTGTGAGCTGTGTGAATACTTCATGTTTTGCTCAGTTTAAAATGGTTCTAAATATGAAATATTTCAGACATAAAATGTGCTTAAGAAAACATTAATAATTCCTTAGATGCTCCTCTTGTGTCTATATCTTTTGCCTCAAATAAAGATCATCTCATCCTGACTTCTATTGTCAATTTTTTTTGTAGGTTTGTTACCCTAAACAGTGTATCTTTAGATCTTGAATACTGAATGGCAGTGGTAAGCACACTTACAAGGAGTACATGAATACATGTAATGAACTAGAAAATACGGCTTAATACACGAAGCCCCAGAGGCTTTGTTTTCAGGGTCCTCCTGGGAGTGAGTGTTTTCTAGCTTGTATAATTTTATACATTTTCCAAAAGTGAGAACAATTCCTTCATGTAGAACCATTACTGTTGTCTTCCATGTGAGCTTCCCTTCTCTTTTCTTTTTGTGCCTTCTGACTGTGGGTGGCTTTGGACAATCCTCAATAATCTAGGGTGGAATTGAGTGGCCTTGCTGTTTTCATTGGTCTTAGGTACCTTTAGATGTGTATATTATGAGTCTTAGGTATCATGAATAGCTTTGGAAAGTCTTGGGTATCTATATATATGGCCTTGGGCAGTCTTGGCTATCCTTGGATGGCCTTCAGTGACCTTGGGTATCTTAGATGGTATTGGGCAGTCATGGGAATTCTTAGATGGCATTGGGTCATCATTGGTAGCATAGGGTGGCCTTGGATGACCTTGGGTAGCCGTGAGAAGCTCTGAATATCCATGGATGTCTTTGAGAGGTTGTTATAGGTTGAATATGAAATGTCCCCTGCAGACTTATAGTGGTCCACGCTGATGGTGTTATTTTCAGAAATTCTGGAGACTTCAAGAAATAGAGCCTAAATGGTAAAAGTTGGTCGCTGGTGTGCCTTTGAAGGTTATTTTTAGCCCCTGTCCTGGCCTGCTGTGGTGTGAACAGCCTCTCCCTCATGTTTTCACCACAATGAACTGAATGGCTTTGTCATGTCTCCCTGAAATCTTCTGAAACTGTGACCCAAACCAAATCTTTCCTTCCACTTAATCTAGCATTACATGGGTAGACGCCAGGACTGTAGACACTTGCTATTGGTCTGCTGAGCTTAACCTCTAGCCTGTCCAGGGGCCTCACACAAGGTGCTGTCTCCACATGCTTCTGCAGGTCTTTTGGGATGTCTACTCTCTGCCAAGGGATCTAAACTTTAGTGATAAGAATAGAAAGTCTGTTTTCCCAAATCAAGTCCTCACATTCTGAGTCCAGCTTTGGCGATTGAATTGAAGAAGCTTCTTGCAGCAGGGCTAGTGTGGAGGCAAGTGAAGCTTGCTGCATTTTTGGCTTTCCTTCCTAAGTGGCCTTCCTGTTAGTCTTTGATGCATCATTGATCCTTTGCATTTTAATGTTTGGCTATTTGGCTTATGTCTTAGAGGAACTTGAGTTTTATTTTGGTCTTTTGAGAATGACGAGAGAGATGAAAGACCTGGTTTCTCTGTTTTCCTCAGCTGCTCCTGATTGGCCCCATCTCTTCTGCTCAGTCATGGAGGTTCTCAGATCACAATTAATTAATTGCATTTAAATGAGGAGACCCATAAAAGCCAGTCCCAAATATTGAGTTATTTTGATCACTGCAAAAAATAAAAGCATTCTACAGTTGTATCTTTATGCTCTCTATTAAATTTGTTTCATATAAGTATAGACTGTGTCCTGCTCACCCACCCGGGATGTGTTCTGAGATCCCATGGGTGCCTAAAACTGAATACTACCAAACCTTATAGGTACTATTTCTTCTAACCATACACACCTGTGATAATGTTTAACTAATAAATCAGGCCCAGTACAAAATTAGCAGCATTCCATTGAGCAATTATATTGTAATGTCAAAGCTATCATGCTGTCTCTTAGGACATCTTATTGCACAGTACCGTCTCTCATCGTGATGGTGTGAGATGACAAAGAGCCTGCTTGATGCAAAGAAGTAAGGTGGGTGATGTGGGCAGTGCTAGAATGTTGAGCTAGTTGGTGTCACTTGAACAGTCTGTCTGATAACCAAGATGGCCACTGAGTGATTAACAGGAAGGTGGTGTCTACTCTCTCTCTCTCTCTCTCTCTCTCTCTCTCTCTCTCTCTCTCTCTCTGTGTGTGTGTGTGTGTGTACTAGACATGGGGATGATTCACCTCCTAGGTGAGCTAAAGCCACACAACGAGAGATTTCTTTGTGTTACTCAGAAATGCTTACAGTTAACTGGCCTCTTTGAATATGGTGGTGCTTTGGTTGACATTGGGTAACTGTAACCATGCAAAATCAAATTGCAAATAAGGAAGGAGTGAGGTTTGAGTATATTTCTCTGTATGTTCCTTTTATCGTGATCTGGCTTTCTTTATGAAAATGGATTGGGACTTGTGGGCAGACCATGGACTGGAAATGTGATTCACCTATCTGCAGAAGTGCCAGGAAACCCTTGAGCATACTATGTGAGTTTCTTTTCACAGTATGCCCGTGCCTAGGGATTTTGACTGAAATCAGTTTTTTTTTCTTTCCATCTGTTTTGCTAGTGATACTGTGGTCTTGTTCTGTGATGTGACTGTAGAGGCCTATCAGCAATCTGGTGGAGAAATTCTTCTGTGGGGTGTCGTTTCATGGGTCAGGACTGTTTGTTTCTTGCTCATTGGTGTTATCAATAGAATTTAAACTCTTCAAAGCTGTTTTCTTTTCCATAGCAGTATTAATTCCTTTCTTTCTCTTTATTGCAATTGTATCCTGGAACAGGCTTATTAAATTCCATGGGGGGTTTTATAGGTTCCTTTCTCTGCTTGCCTGTGTTGCCTGCTGAGTTTAAAGCCTTTTTATGATCCCTAACAAAGCTCTCTGTGTTCCATGTGGGTTGAGGTTGTATTCAACACTGCAACCTAAACTGGTATGTGAGTGTCAGTGTGGTCTGCCACTGGTCTGCCACTGACTCCAGTTCTAAGTGTCCTCAGGGATTATTGACCTAGAAGTAGGTGGGAGGAAGTACACAGACCCAGTGCTGCCATACTTACACAGATTGCTTGTTACTTACAAACCCAAAAGGCACTGGGAGTTGTAGGCCTATGTGTGCTAGCTTCCCTCTCTAACTGTCCTAATGATGAATGGCTTAGAGACTAATCAGCAAATTATTAAAAACAATTTCCCTGCCACTATGAACAAACTTGACCTACTTTACAACCGTAAAACTTTGTGCCATGTGTGACAGACATCGGTCCGTCTGGAGGCATACACAACTGAAAGGAATCATGTGTTAATGAAGATGATACATAGGACCAATGGTGAAATGGGCCTGTGAGCATCCTGAAGTAATGATGGGGGAAAATGCATTTTCTTCCTTTATTTTAAATTCTAACAAAAATATCTAGAAGTGTAAATATCTGTCTTTTTCAGGACTCACAAACACCACTGTAATTTAACATGTATCAGATGGAAGCATTTTTTTGTTTGTCTCCCCACCCCCACCCCGAGACAGAGTTTCTCTATTGATGTAGCCCTGGCCATCCTGGAACTCCTATAGACCAAGCTGGCCTTGAACACAAGAGATCTACCTGCCTGAGTGCTGGGATTAAAGGCGTGCACTACCACTGTCCAGCTCAGATGGGAGTTTTGAGTTTTTTGTTTGTTTTCTGTGAAGCAGTTTGTCACTAGAGGTGCTGGAATGTACTTGAGAAGCAGAAAGGTAAAGGATTATGAGATGGAAGGTAAGATAAGCTGTGGGCTGGTCATTTGTTTCTTCTTTTTACTTGCTCTTCACCACCCCAACTTCCCCAAAAGTAGAGATGTGGGCAGCACGGAAGAACCTGAGCCAGGAAGAAGCAGCACCAAGCACACAGGTACAGATTCGTTAGTGATGGCAAAGAGGGCCTGGTGTGCCAACCGTCCAGGCAAGATGAGTCAAGGTCAAGCGAAAACAAAGACGTCAATGATGAAGACTGGAAGGCAAATGTGTCTTTGTTGGTAGACTGCCCAAAATCCCTACAGCAGACCTTTCTACTGGAACCCTGCCCTTCCCCCTGCCCGGGCCTGGCTGGTGGCTGCTGTATCAGATGGCTCTAGGGAACCACGATAAAAATAACTCAGCTGATAAAAGGATTTCCCAAGACAGGAATACAAAATTAATATTCAAACTCCAGTAATATTTTCATGCCAAAAGGAGCCAGCTGTGAGATGTTGTGTAAGAGATAACTACATCAACAAAGCCAGTAATAAAAGCAAAGCTCTTAGAACAAAAACTGTTCAAAATCTAAGGTGCAAGGGATGATGTAGAGGCCGCCCTGTTCCTGGTTTAGGTGTTTCAGCACCAGCAGAATGTCAGTTCTTAGTCAATATTGCCTAATTAATTTGGTGTTTTAAAAATAATTACTTTTGTCTGGTGGTGGTGGCGCATACTTTTAATCCTAGCATTCAGGAGCTAGAGGCAGGAAAAGCTCTGAGTTCAAGGCCAACCTGGTTTGCAGATGAGTTCCAGGATAGCCAGAGCTACACAGAGAAGCACTGTATGAAAAAAAAACAAAACAAAACAATAATAATAACTAAAAATTACTTTTTAATATCAAGAGCCTGGAAATAAAAAAAAAAAAACATAGGGAAACTAACCAAAGCACGTCCATCTCAGTGAGAGTGCTTGTTTTTTGTGATAAGTTTTCACACTGTGTGACCAAGAATGACCTTGAACTCCTGAGCTTGCTTCTGCCTCCAAGGTGCTGGGATTACAGGCATTCTCCACCATGCTAGACTTCTATAATGCTAGGGCTTCAGTTATGCTAGGTAAGCACTTTACCAACTGAGTTACTTCCCTAGGCTCTAAGTCAGTTTCTAAACTTAATGTAGCACTGATACAAATATGAAAAGAACAAGAGTCAGTTCTTTTTTGTTGTTGTTGTTGTTTTGGAGAGGGGAGAGGTGATTCATACAGTTGATTCTAAAATTGAATTGAAAGCTAAACAGACATGAATACCCAAAAAATTTAGAGAAAAGGAGCTCAGAATAGATGATAGTCCTACTAGTGTCACCACACACCACTAGCTTCTGCAGAGAAGATAAGATATCCATACATGACATGCCAAAATCAGCTCAACATTAGGTAGCATAACTGGCAGTGGTTCTCTAGAATAGGTGGCCTACTGATACCATAGCCATCTGTATTGTGTTAGTAAACCCTTAATGTATGTTCCATGGTAAAACTCTAGTGAGACATTTATCAAGCAGTATCTCTGTTAAGAGAAGCCTGCCTGAAGTGTGGTGTTAGTGCATTCATGGACAGGGGAATTAAACAAGTTAGTTGTAAGCCTCAAACCAGTCGGAAATCTAGTGCATAATAGAGGAATACCTCAACTTGCTGAGCCCAGGGTGGCCTTTTTAATTATGCTCTTGACACAACCACCCACCATAGATTTATTCCTTATACTGCGTACCAGAAAAAGCTCAGAATGGTTCAGAGAATAAAGAATTTAAAAAAAAAGAAAGAAAAAGAAAAAGAAAGTTGGCAGTGTTAAATGAAAATGTGGGCAAATAGGAAAAAAAACTTTTTCAAAAATATAACTTAGTTTAGGTTCAACAAAATGAAAGATGGATAAATTTGAGTACATTAAGGATGTTGCATAAAAAGCTTTTTTGCCTGTTTTTCTTTTAATTGAATGGGAGAAGATCAGAAACCTATAGGAAAATAGACAAAATACATGACAAGGCAACACACATGTAAGCATGCTGTTACGGTCAGTCTTCATTGCCAACTGGACTGATTCAGAATTTGGAAGTGTCTGGTAGTGTGATCCTAGAGGGCTAATGGAGAGAAGACCCACACCAAGTGTGTTTGGCACCATCCCATGGGCTAGGATCTCATATTAGAATGGGAGAAAGAAAGGGTCTAGAGAGATGGATCAGTGGTTAAGAGCACTGACTGCTCTTCCAGAGGACAATGAGCAGGGTTCAGAATCCCAGCACACACATGGCAACTCACAACTGTCTGTAATTCCAGTTCCAGGAAATCCACAACACCCTCAGAGAGACATGTGTGCAGACAAAACACCAGTACACATAAAGTAAAAAAATAATTTAAAAAAAGAAAGAAAGATACTTTTAAAAAAATGGGCAAGTGAAAGCCAGATAAGAGCCAGTATTAATCTCTGTGTACTTTCTGACTACAGACAGTGTGACCAACCACCTCACATTCCTGCTGCCACAGCTATAGCTGTTCTTGCTACTAGGCCTTCTTTGCCTTCGTGACTTATGAGCCAAAATAAATGCTTCCTTCCTTAAGTTGCTTTTATCGGAGCAAAGAGAAAAGTAACTTACGCACACACATGTGGAAATGACTCGGGAATGCTTACCATCCCTCACATGTCTGGGTGAAAGTGTTCTGAAGCATAGATTGTGCTAATCCATCAATAAGGGCATCATCAAATGATGTAGATACTTGACCGAAGTGATTTGTGGATAAAGGGGAAGGGGCAGGTATTTTTCTGGTTGGAAGAAAGTGTGGATATTCATGAGGTTTACTTTTGAGTGTTCTGTAAGCATGTTTTGAAAGGGACTCTAACCAGAGCAACAACAACTGTATCTCTGAATGATTTAGCATGTGGGTACCAATCATGTGATTAGTGGACATTTGTGAGCCAAATTCTCACCTAGCAGCAGCACATAGAAGCTGCCAGATGCTTCCTTGTCTTCCTTGCTTACTGTTCACTCTGCTTAGCTGATTCTGAGTTGTTTCTCCTTTGCCCCTACTTCTTTTTTTTTAATTGATTTTTTTATTGAGCTCTACATTTTTCTCTGCTCCCCTCTCTGCCTCTCCCTTCCCCTTCAACCCTCCCCCAAGGTCTCCATGCTCCCAATATACTCAGGAGATCTTGTCTTTTTCTACTTCCCATATAGATTAAATCTATGTATGTCTCTTTTAGTGTCCTCATTGTTGTCTAAGTTCTCTGGGATTGTGATTTGTAGGCTGGTTTTCTTTGCTTTATGTTTAAAAACCATGTATAAGTGAGTACATGTGATAATTGTCTTTCTGTGTCTGGGTTACCTCACTCAAAATGGTGCTTCTAGCTCCATCCATTTTTCTGCAAAATTCAAGCTGTCATTATTTTTTTCTACTGTGTAGTACTCCATTGTGTAAATGTATCACATTTTCCTTATCCATTCTTGGTTGAGGTTGCCCCGATTTCTATGCCTCATTCCTAAATTTGGAATTAGGATTCAATATTTCTACTCTGTTACTTTTACCTTAGGGTAGTTCGGTCATTATAGGCTTTGTAATGTTCATAGCTTAGGTGTAGAATCAGTTTAAAGGGTACTATTGCACCTAGGAAGGCTGGGTGGTTGTGGTCCCGAAGTTGAGTGGCCTGTACATGCCCTGTGAACATGGCGGGGAAGTAGGCATTGCTCAGGTTCTGCTCTTGTTTGAACAAGAAGAAAGGCCGAGTCACTTACCGAAGCTCCTGCTGTGACAGAGCTGGGGCTATCATGTGCCTGAGGGCTAGAGTGCATGCATGAACCTCTTGTCTGCACGGCTGTGTCTTGGTGTGACTATGTCCATGTATACTCATATCTCCTGATCATTGCTAACTTGTCATGAATTCTTTCATTTATGTGTCATAAACAATTTCCTGCTCTGCAGAGTACTTTTTTCTCTGCCTTATCCCTCTGTTCTTCCCTGCTTTAGCTTTCTAATCCTACGAGTCCCCTTTTTCCTTTCAGGGCATGTGCATTCTGTTCCCCTTGCTCCACTTCCTTAAAACTTTTTACTGTCTCATAGTCCCCTTTCTAGCTTTATGACCTGTACCCCACTCACACCTTCACATACATGTGAAGCTAGGATTTACATATGAGAGAACACATGTGGTGCTTTTTTAGTGTATGAGTGATTCTGCATGAATGTATGTGCACCACATGTGTGCCTGGTGCCCATGGAGGTTAGAAGAGTGTGTCGGATCCCCTTGAACTGGAGCTATGGATGGTTGTGAGTCACTATGTCGGTCCTGGGACTTGAACCTGGATCCTCTGCAAGGACAATAAGTGCTCTTAACCTCTGAGCTATTGCTTCAGCCCCAACACATGTGGTATTTACCTTTCTAAGTTTGGTTACTTAATAATACCAAGTCCATTCATCTTTCTGAAAGCTTTATTTTTCTTTATAGCTAAAATTCCATCGCGTATATATACATTTTAAAAATTTCTCTGTTCATGGACATTTAGGTTGATTAAATGATTTAGCTGTTATGAATAGTATTTCAGTAAAAACTAAAGTACAAGTATCTCTTGTATATGTTGATTAGAGCTTTGGGTAAATACCCAGAAGTGGTATATCTGGGTCGTATGATAAGTTCTATTTTTAGATTTTTTTTTCTTTTTTGAGAAATCTCCATACTGATTTCCATACTGAATAGTTTATATTCCCAATAGCAGTAAATAGGGATTTCTCTTATCCCACAGCCTCAACATATGTTGTTATTTGTGAAAACTGGCTTGTTTTTTTTTTTTTTTTGTTCCTGGATTTTAGCATTAATATTGTGATTTTCACCTTTCCCCCTTCTTTTTTGAGACAGTCTCACTCTATAGCTCAGGATGACCTGGAACTCACTGTGGTTCAGGCGCCTCAGACTTCCAGTGATCCTCCCTCCCCTGCCTTCCAAGTGCTGAGGTTACAGGCATGTTACCACACCTGTTTGTAGCACTCATTGTTATGTGTCCCCCAGAAGCTGGTCTGTGGCTTGCACACCTGGTACACTGTGGCTCCTCTAGACAGAGACTTATTAGGGTGTGGACTACCCTCCTGGCAAGAAGCAAATACAATTTTTGAGCTGTTAGTACACTTTGGTTTTCCCAGGTTTGGGATTAAAACCAGTGTTTGACGTTAGGTTGTAGTTAATAGAAAAGCTACCGCAAACTGGGTTTAAGCAACAATTTGCTCCTGAAATTTCCCTTAGTAATTCACCAGAGACAGTTCTGTTGATGTGTTTAGCTCACTGTGAGGAGGTTGCTTCCCTCCTTCCCTGTCCTCATAGACATTCCACAGAAGGCTCTATTTCAGTCAGAAGTCCCTGTAAGCATGTGAGTGTAGCCCCTGCCCTCTCCCAGAAAGCTTGGACTTCGTTTATTAGCCTGACTTTCTGCTTTGTGAGCTGATGTGGAAAGAAAAGCTCAAATTAGTTTGTTTTACGTGTGTTTTCACTTCCAAACTTTGAAAAGAAAATGTAAGACTCCTTCCTGTGCACTGTTGGCTTCCTGGTTGTGCAGTCTGCACTGAGAAGCTGGCGTCAGCGAAATGGCAGCTTGACTGGCTAGTGGCCCCAGGAAGCAAGCCTGAAGTCGTTACTGCTTATCCTGTGATGGAATTCTGGTTTCCTTGTTTCCAGCTAGTTGGAAAGCAGCACACACCAAGGCAAAGAACTTGGTGTTTTCCAGGCCTCAGGCAGGTTCCAGAGAGGGCTGGGTGCGGTGCCTGTAAGGACCTGCTGGTGGCAACCTTGGCAGGATTTGCTCACTTTCTCTCTTGTTTGTTCACTTATTCCTCCTGGCAGTTGAATCAAATAACTGCTTCTGACAGAACATTTTAATTCTTGGGGGATTATATTCTTCATGATGGCAGTTTGAGGAAGAATCCTAACTTCTTTAAGCACAAACCAATACCTTTGGAGGCTCCAGTATTTAAAGAGTTGTTGGTATTTAGTGTTTTTGGTTGCTGTCGCTGTCAAGATTAATTTTGTCTTGACTAGGTCATTGTTGTTGTTTCTCCTAGTTTAAGAGAATAATAGTTAATCAAACCTCATGGACAGTGTTGTGAAAAGAAAGATTCCCATGCTGCTTCCTCGAATCACTCAGACTGCCTCTCCCAGGCTCTGTTCTCATAGGTCCATGAGCATTTGCCTTCTCCTTCTCATATGCACCCCCCTCTGTGTTTGTCCCTTGACTGTACGTGCTCTGATAGTTTGTGTGTTCTATGAGTGTGTGCTTAAGTCATCAGGATGCCTAACTGTGTCTCATATTTTTTCCGAGACAATGACCCTGTGTCTGGGGCTCTGTCTGTTCTTGCTTTCCCATCTTTAAGTTTCCCATCAGCAGTGACTTGAAACAATTACTGTCTTACCTTTGTTTCTGAGGAGCATCACACACACAGGAAAGTGCATAGACCTTAGCTTGCAATTTAGTGAAGTGCTGCAAAGCAAACTTATTTACCTCTACCCAGGCCAAGTCTGGAGCTCCCTACCCCTACCCCCACCCCCCAAAAAAACCCAAAAGATTGTTGCTGGCCCTACCAGGGCACATCAGACTCTTTACCTGTATAGGTTTTGTTTTGGTGTGCATGCACCTCTCTCTCTCTCTCTCTCTCTCTCTCTCTCTCTCTCTGTGTGTGTGTGTGTGTGTGTGCGCGTGCACACGCGCACGCATGTGCGTATGTGCATGTGTCTACTTGCACAGAGATAAACATCAGCTGTCTTCCTTAATCACTTCCACCTTATTTTTTTGAGGCAGGGTGTCTTTCTGTATGTAAAGTTTGCTTATTCAACTAAAGTGGAACCAGGGATTCTTCTGTCTTCTCGTCAGTGCTGGGATTGCAAGTAGCATTGTGCCTGGTTCTTTTTGTGTGCTCTTGGTGGTCAAACTCACATCGTCATGCTTGCACGGCAAGCATTTTAGCATATGAACCATCTTTGTAGTCCTGTCCCTGTCTGTTTTTAACTTTTCTACAAAGCTTATTTTTTTAGAGTAGTTTTAGTTTCACTGAAAAAAATTAAACAGAATGTACAGAGAATCTCTGTCTTCATGTCTTTTCCTGTTGCTGTGACAAAATCCCTGACAAGAACCAACTTAAAGAGGGAAAGGTTTATTTTGGTTTATAATTCAAGAGGATACAGTCCATTATGGTCGATAGGGAGGTGACTGTTACACTGCATCCCCAACAGGAAGAAGAGAAATAACAGAGTGGGGCTAGTCTACAAAACCGGCTCCCAGTGACTCACTTCTTCCAGTAAGACTCCACTTCCTAAAGGTACCACAGTCTTCCACACAGCACTCCCAGCTCTAGACCAAGTGTTCAAACTTGTTAGCCTATAATAGACATTTCACATTCAAAATATAACAGTCTCTGTGTACCCCTGTACCCAACATGTGGAGTCTCCTCCACTGTCTACATTCCATTAGAAGGTACGTAGATGTCATATGATACATATTATAATATATCATGTATAATAGTCATATGTATCATGTTATTATAGTCAGTATCTATCTATACACTCCCTCATACAACATACACACTTCCCAGTTCATTACTCCCTCCTTATTGCAAGCCATAGAAACTAGTTTTCCTTTCCTAGGGTGAGTCATCAGACTCGTCTTCCCTGGCCTTTAGAGGCTGTAGAAAATACATTCTGATGTGCTTTTGTCCTCTGCAGGTCATGAGGCAGGGGAATCCTAACCTATTCCCTGAAGTAAAGAAGACTGGATCACTGGAGCAGAGGACCTTGCCGGATTCTTACTAAGCTACTAGAAGTCATGTACACTGTGCTAGGAAGGCTCCAGAAAACCTCAAGGATAGAATTGGGAATGTATGAAGGATTCTAGGGGTGGTTTCTGGAGATGATGGGGGAACTCTAGAGCATTCCTTATTAACTGCATCTCTTCACGTAGACCCTTACAAGCCAGCCATGTAATGAAGTCTTCCCTGTGTTCTGTGGGCCTTCCAAGCAGTTGATGAACTACACTGATACATTATCACCACCTACATTTACAGCAGAGTCCTCTCTTGGTAGTGGATACTCTGTAGGCTGGACAATGCTTGACGACATGTAACTATCTTTATTGTGTCATGGGGAATAGTTCTACTGCCCTAAAAATCTCTGTGTTTGTTTCTTCTGCTCAGTTCTGAGGGGTGAGGCACATCTGTGTTCCTGCTTTTCCAGCAGCTCATTCATACTGCTTGTGATTCTTTTTGGTTTGACTACAGATAGCCTTTACTCACTCCTCCTGTTGAGTATGGATACTTAGTTTCTGCTCTGGGCAAGTAGACCATGAGATATGTTGCTTAAACATGTTTGATAGTGAAATAGCCTACAATTAATAATTACCCCAGTATGACTTGTGTGATTCAAGAGCTGACCCAGGAGTCCTAGTCAAGTTAGGTCATGATCCCAAGTTAAGGTCCCAAAGGTCAAGAGTGTCCTCAGGGGGACAGAGAATGCACTGTGAGTTGTGGACCATGTGTACGTGGGTAATGCAACCGGGAGGTACACGTGTAGCCCTGTGATTGTGGGAGGAAGGCCCCAGTTAGAGGAGGTGCCTGTATGTTTCATTCTGCTTTGGAATCTATGTTCTTTTCTTAGATGTCTCTCTAGGGTTATTTGAGGATGAAATATGTTAGTAAATTTTAAAATACTTTGTAAAATGCTAATTTTTACCTTTATCTGTAACTTTCCTTTGGAAAAGGTGCTGAAGAAGTGTCTGGGAGCTTTTCATTAGGAATGACTAACAAGTTGCCTGGCAGCTGAGCCTAATGGAGGCTCTAGACTTGAGTGGGCCATGCTACTACCCTGTGCCCCTGGGTTTCCCCAGTATGGGTCCCCATTTGAGGAGCTCTCATGCAGAGTTAGCCCAGCTTCAGCCTTCTGATCCTTTCCCCAGCAAGTGGAAAGGTCAGTTACATCTTGGCTACTGCCTACATTTCTCAGATTTCAGCTTGGAAGTCACAGTTGGCTTCTACTGTGTAAGTAATCTCCTGTCATGAATGCCACATAGAAAGCTAACACTCAGTTGATTTAAAGTATTCTTAGTACTTGCTAAAACAGTTCCTTCCTTCAAGGAACACGGTGTGATCAGGCATGTCTGTGGCCTAAAGTCTGTGCAACAGCACATGGACACTGGGGCAGTGGGACAACAGTCTGTCTCCCAGGCAGGTTTCATGTTTGCAATATGCACAGGAGTTGAGGCTTGAGCTCAGTGTGGTTTGGTTTTGTTCTATCTTATGTATATGGTCATTTTGTCTGTATGCAAGTTGAGGTCCCCTAGAAGAACAATTAGAGCTCTTAACTGCTGAGCCATCTCTGTGAGAGTTCTAGTACAATTTTTAAGGCTTGGCTGTACTAAAGCAAATGGTAAAACTATTCAACTTCAACTAACTAGGCTTTGTGCTTGGTAGTCTGTTGTTGTTAGTAGTGTTGAAGTTGTCCTGTCTCCAGGGATAGCTGGCATTTATTGAGCATTTGCTCTAAATCGGGGTTATACACACCTCCACATGGGTCATCTACCCACACTATGTAGCTCTTTTGGTAGGCACCACTGCTACTCTCTTCCGCAAGAGGAAGGCTCCAGAAGCTTTGGATTAAAATATGGGCCCAAGGCCAGCAAGCTGTGGAGCTGAGTTCTCAAACAGGACAGCTTCCAGTTCTGGGCATGAGGGTCATTCTGTCCTGTGTGGAGACCAGTGTGCTAGCTGTAGGGAGAGTGAGTCAGTGTGATTTTACTCAGATCAACAGAGGCCAAAACACACACACACCAGTGTGCTGTTCTGGGGGCACATTTCCCAAGCTCACTTATCTCCTCAAAAGCTGGCCTCGTGGGCCCCTTGCCTTATAAAGGCCCAGGAAATCTTAGGATGACCAAATGTCTACTGAAAAGCTGTGCTGTGTGACTTTTCCTGGGGAGACGTGAACAAACGTCCACTCACTGCAGATAAGGCACTGATGACACACTGAAAGAAAAAAGACTTCAACCAAGTCTAGCCTGTGAACGAGCGCATTTATCGAGGTTACTCACAGGAGTGTGGGTGAGGGGTACCAGGAGGAGTATGGATGACTCAAAGGCAGCTGTATCACCACAAAGCCCACCTGAGACCCAGTATTCCTGAAGCTCTATGGGTAACTTATAGACAACTCCAGTGGAAATCTTCCCTGGCAGTAGTTTGCTCTTTGCATAGCCTTGGGGACACGGCTTGTGACACTTAAAACTCTCTGAGCTTCCTAAATCTTCTTGGGCTTCTAACTTATTAAGCCCCACCTCCACCCAGGCAATGTTTTGTTTAGAAATAGCTACCCAACACAGTGTTTGAATAGTCTACTCCTTCATCCCAGAGGTGTACAAACAGGGAGTTTGAGGTATTTGCGCTCATCTCTTGGGATTACTTCAGCCCTAGTGAAGATCCAAGGGCTTGTCCTATATTTAGATTTCCCACCGCATGGGGACAGCAGAGTCCTGAACTTTGGTGGATTCCTCTTGGCACTGGATGGTCACAGTAACTGGCAGTATTGTTGCTTCTAGTTGACTGAGTCCACCAAACTCATCCCCTCCAGACAACCTGGAGTAAGAAGCCCAGTTAGAACTCACCATCTGGTTATGGATAATGTCTTGTGCCCCATGTTGTGAGCAAACCAGAGACAAGCTCCTGACTTTCTTTGCTATACATCCCCCTCCCCACTTTGCACTTTGGCTTTTGAATTTTACATGCCTGCTATGTAAATACTGTAATCTAGATGGCTTTTAAAATTTTTATTAATTGTGTACTAATAATTTTTCAGTTGTTTTCAGAAGTTGTTTGCTTTTTTACTTTCATCTGTAACGTGTGGAGCCTTCATCTGCTGTAAAATCCAGTAGAGTGGATCTGCATCTCTGTTCCATACTGTGTGGTTGTGTGGTTGTGTAAGGTTAAATATTAGAGACACCTACTTACCACTTAAAAGGGGTTTGTTATTTCTTCTTTCAAGGCTAGAAGCTAGAGATATTCATTTATATATTAATGCGTTTCTTCTTTGTCATCCTTTTTACCTAAGGAACTGTTGAAGAGTGTTATACTTGAGCAGAACAGCTGTCATCATCCATCACATCAGCTGTGTAAAGAGGTCATCTCCATTGGGCTTGTGATTGTGGGTGTTCCTTCAGAGATGGAGGGGGAGGGGAGAGCCATTAGACCCTCACCAGAGAGTCCTGATGCTCCTTGTAGCTGTTTGTACACAGTTCTGCCCTAATTGTACATAGCCTCAGGGGCTTAGGAAGTGGTAGAATATTTAGTCTGGGGGAGATTAACAGGAGCCTACATGTCCAGTGGTTCTGGGGAAACTATCATCCATGCTGGATGGGAACTTTTCAGTAAGGAAACTTTGGGATCACCCATGCTCTTTGTAAGCAACAAACTCATTGATTCCCCAGGTTGAAATTTGGTGGGATTGTTCTTTGTTGGTCACTGGGACCTTAAAAGGAGGGAGTAAACATTGTTAACATCTTCCCAGGGAAGGGATTCTTGCAATAGAACTAAATACTGCATTTTTAATAGGTGGAAACAAAGTTCTTGTATGAGGTTGGGTTATGCAGGACTAAGAATATAAGTGCTTTGGGGGATGCCAATTATAATGCCATCAATGACTGGGGTGTGCTTTGGGAGGTATGAAACTTGCCTAGCAGAAATGGGACTCTATTTTATTCCACCTCATGAAAGGAGGTGGGGGGGGGGAGAGATCCACTGCATCTGTCACTGTCCCCGGGAGAAAAGTTGTCAGGATCCTGTCAGGATGACAGGATTATCTATTTATTTGAGCTTTTGTGTTATCCTGTTGAGACCTCTTTTAGCTCAGTTGTGCTTGGCCCAGGGTCCTGAGGTGTGAGACACTGAATGGTTATCAAAGATCATCCTGAAACAGTGGGTCCAAGTTCATTGTCTCTTATTAATAAAGATTAAAGACAACTGTTCTGTGCATATGCAGAACAGGAGCAAACTTTATTAAAATTTATAGAAAAGTGAGAAACTGAAGAAAATTAGTAATTTAAAGAAAAATAAGAAAAACTAAAAGTAGGAGATACTTTCAAGCGATGAAAAAAATGCTTAACTTGTCTATGGTGTTTATGGGAATATAGGAGAAACCGGACATAGGCTGAGGTGACTACTGTGACATCATTTCTCTCTGGGTTATCATGGACCAAGCCAGTGGCAGACCCACATAACTTGTGCATGTCCTTCTGGCCCAACCAGGGAGATGATTCTGCTGTTCACGTGCTGCCTACCCAGTCAGGAATGGTTGACAACCCCTGCCCACCTCTGATGTGTGTTTTTGTTAGTTAGTTGCTCATCTTGACTCCTAACTGTTGGCCAGTGGGCCAGTGTTAACCATCCTCTTACCCTGCAGGGTCTCAAGTGATGTTAATTGCACTAAGCTTTCTTAGTTCTCACATCTATGTGAACAGCTTACAACTCTGTCATGGAGGAGACTTATTCTGTCGTAACCACCAAGCTCTAGCTACAGTCTTTCTTGATTCATATTTAGCTTTTTATCTGAAGGTGAGGTGGTCTGGGATGCTATTCTAGGTGGAAGCTTCATGATGGAAGACATTCTTATTTTCAGGTCCGACTGCTACGGTTAGCTATATTAGAACCAAAGCTGTAAGAAGGGATAGTATAGTAATGCCTTACAGTTGTTCTTTTGCCGTCCTTGGCTCTGAGCCCCACCTTTTGTCTAATCTCCCTAGTTTGGTTATCTTATACCCAGCTACAAGCCCCCTTATTCTTCCTGTTTCATGGTCTGCTGTTTTAACCCTCAGTCTTCCTTTGAACTCCAGCGTCTGCTGTCACTGCAGCTAGCATATGTAAACAACTTAGCTGTTACCATAGCCCTTTCCCTTTACAGCCCACAGAGGCTCTCTTCTGCCTCACTGTCAATCAGGATTGTTCCTGAGATTGACTTTGCCCCAGACCTTTGATCTCTGGCCAGCCTGGGAAGGGCCTGCCAGGGCTGCTCAGAGTGGCTTTGAGTTCCCCCTCCTCTACATCTCAGGAAGAAAAGCTTTCTGCATTTCTGAGTTTCTTTTAAGATATTTTCCCTATCGCATCCATTTGCTTTGTATATCATGATGTGTTCTATAGAAAGTTCCCCCTTCTTCATAGGACGTCATATTTTACCTTTTTCTTGTACAGTGAAAAATCCCTCTTGAAAAGTTCTTATTTCAAATGTAGTCACACACAACCTCTCAGTCAGTGGCTGACGTATATGTATGACTGCAGAAGCTAAGATTACATGAGAGCTGGAAAATCCCCACTGCCTGCTTACGTGGTAGTTGTAGTAATGCTGTAATATACTTGTTGCTGAAGTGTGTGGTGGTGTGGGTGTTTACAGATCTCTTCCGTAGTCTGCCATTGCCTAAAAGTTGGGCATCATTGGCTGTGGTTTTAGTTTGTGTATTTGTTTAACTATATTCCATTGTTATTTCAGTGTATTCCGTATCCATATGAAAATGTACACCGTCTTGTGTCAGCAGCAGCCGCACTCTACTGCATCTGATTACGTCATTTCTTCTTATGCTTGATGGAGCCTCATTATGTTCACCACAGCTCTCGGAGCTCCTGCCACACCCACACACCATGCAGCTTCAGTACGTGGCGAGCTGTGCCATGTAGACTTGGGTGAAGATGCAGAGTTGCATCATGGTGATACTACCCAACCATTCATTGCTCACATTATGTCCCATCCTTTAAGGAGGAGAGCACATTATTCTGTGCTGTGTTGTACAGAGTGTGCTAAGTGTCAGGTCCAAAGGAAACTCCACTCTGCAAATTCTGGCACCCCTCACCCTCTAACAAAGCAGTCAATACCCTTATCACTGGCAGAAGGGATAAATGGTACCTGTGGTGCCTGTTAGTATACCAAAGCACATGCTAGCCTCCAGGCTCCCTCAGTATGATAGTACTGGCTCTTCTCACTGTAAACATCTCCAGCTCATGGCTTCCCTCCCCACAGCTTCTTATTGTTCTTATGACCCTGCTGTTTCAGCTGTACTCTCTCTTTGCCCTTTTCTCTTGGGCCTCTTCTCTTTTTGTCTTCTCTTTCTCCCCACCCCCTCTCCTGGCCAGGCCCAATCTGCTGGCCATATTCAGCCTGCAACTTTCTCTCTGTTTTGGACTCTTCCAGATGCCTCTGGCTGTTCTCTCCCTAATATCTTCAATAAAAACCCTCTACTTAACCATACCTTGCAGCAGTCATGTCTTCAGTAAATACACTAAGCTATTTAACAAGTCCTCTCTATTAATGAGTCTCTATTTAGTGATTTAAAAACCCAAAGTGATACCAGGAAGTACTAAAGAACACATTTGTTGTATGACTTTTTTTTGTGGGAAGAGTCTGTTTCTGTTTACCCCAAATAAGCCAATGATAGACCAAAGAAACTACTCAAGTCCAGCCTGGTGTGTCATTTAGCTTATTGGAGTTGCTTATAGAAACATGGATGACTAGAGCAACAGCATCACCAAAAAAGCCCACCTCAGCATGGGTGATGACTCATGAAAGCTGCCTCATTGTAGTTTCTAGGCAACCACACCACTGGAGTTTGTTCCCTATAAGCAAGTAACTTATTCGTATAACCCTGGAGAGGAACATGGGAATCTTGCCAGTTTCTTATTTGTTTCATGAGCCTCTTGAACCCTCTCTTGCTTCTAGGAAAGACTGGGTTCATCCTGAGGAAACAGCTACCCGACAGCATTCAAGTAACAAATAGTTATAAATTATGTTTAAGAAGATTTGGTGGCACTGGAGAGAGTGGTTTAGATTACTTGTTTTTGCAGAGGATCTCGGTTCATTTTCCAGTACCAACATGGCAACTTACAACTGTCTGTAATCTGCAGTTCTGACCTCTGTAGGTACCAGGCATGCACATGGTACACACACATACATGCAGACAAAAGACTCATACACATAAAATAAATCTAAAACATTTTTAACAAAAGGTTTGATCCCCAGAAATCACGTTTTTAAATGGCAGTTTGAAGCAAGGTGGCAGGGTGTGCACTTTTAAATCTCAGCACTCTGGAGGCAGAGACAGGTGGATCTCTGAGTTCAAGGCTAACCTGGACTACAGAGCAAGTTCCAGCACAGCCAGAGCTTCACAGAGAGACTCTGTCTCAAAACAAACAAACAAAAACCAAAAATCCAAAACAAAAAGCCAGTGTGATACAGATATAGGCAGATACCCTGGGGCTCCCTGGCCAGATAGCCTAGCCTAATCAATGAGTTCTAGGTCAATGAGAGACCCTGTCTCAAAAAACTAAGGTTGATGGTATCTGAGGAATAACACCCAGGGTTGATCCCTGGCCTCTTTATGCAAGTACCCCAACATACATTTACACACACAGAAAATATCCTCCTTCTGTCCTCCCCATGCCCTGCGGTACACAGTGTGGTTTGTATTCTCTTTTAAGTTTTTCTCATGGTCTGGTTAGATCCTGTGGGCAGTTGTCAGTCTCCCACTGCTAGGAGTTATGGTTTTAGATTTATATTGACAAAGTCTGAAACACTTGTAATCTGTTTGTCATCTATATTTAGGGTCTCTGTGCTTTTTCTACAGAATTTTTAATCTAAAAATTTTACTGTAAAAGAAGCAACATTTACAACATCATTACAACATAAATACATTTTGCTTTAGAACCAGATAGAATGAAGTATAATTCTGAAGCACAGAACCCTTGCCAATCAAAGAAGGTTCACATGGAAACTCTGTCTTGTAGGTTTTCGTGCTGCTTCTGGCAGCTTCCGTTGCCATGGCTTCTCTATCTTATGATGTCTGTATCTTGGGTTCTATTTTTGTTTTGCTGGAGCCCCTCCTTAATCAGCTGCTTTGTGGAATCATAACTGACAGGCTTCTTGAGTTCTTACCCAGTGTTCAAACATGTAATTATTATGTTCTAACAGTTGATTGATCCTCTGACTGGGTCTGGAATTCAGGGTTTGTATCACTTTCCCTCTGAACTGAAGTTAGTACTCTCTGTTATTTCCAGTGTCTGATGTTGCAGATGAAAAATTGGATATCAGGCTTGTTCTATTGCAGGGGAATCTCTTCCCATCCTTGCACGTTGACATTTTGATTTCTTCTCACCCCACCACCCCAGTGACTCCCCCCCCATACTGATATCAGTGGTTAGATCTGCCTTGGGAATCCTTACACTTTCTAATTCTTAGGTTTCTGCACCTACCTCACATCTGACTGCTTGAGAAGATTCCTTTCCCTTGGTGGTCTCGTGCTGCAGTTTGCTCTCTCAGGTCACCCTGCCTCTGTCTGCTCGTGCTTTTGGGACTTCGGCAAGTTTTCTTGTTTGTCATTAAGTTTCTACTGTGGCTCACATAATGGCATAAAGGACCCTTTCTGACATTTTGACCCTCCAGTAGGCTGAATGGGAAGGAGACAGAAACTTCATCACCACTTGAATCAAAAGCTATTAAATCACTTCTGGAGAATGCAGGGTTCCATACCTCAGCCCCTTCTACAGGGGACAGTCTTGCTTTCTAGTGGAAACATAGCTCAGCATTGTTGAGGGATTGGGAAGAAACTAAATGAAGCCAGTTCCAGGGAGCTCATCAGTAGCTTGTGTGTAAGAGATGGTGTGTCTACGTGTCATTTCCCATTGCATAAGCACACTCCATAAACTGAAGATGGCTGGGTGGTTTTGTTGTCTGGATCATCACAAGTAGAATTCCCTGTTATCTTAGTCAATACAATTCCCAGCAGATAAGATGTCACAACCTTAACAAGTTGGAGAAATTATAAACATCCGTTTTATAGGGAAAAAATGGAAGTGGCCTTCCAGATGAAGTTATTGAATAATTATGGCTTAGAAGCACTGAAAAACAACTTGTGCAAACCTAATATGGAAATCATTATACAAAGGCAAGTCTGGTTATAAAAGCTAGGCATGCTGGGTGACAGTGGCACATGCCTTTAATCCAAGCACTTGGGATTGGCAGAGGCAGGTGGATCTCTGAGTTCAAGACCAGTCTGGTCTACAAGGTCAGCCAGCACTGTTACACAGAGAAAAAAAGCAAAACAAAACAAAAACTAGGTATAGTAGTGGATGTCTAGATAAATTAAACGTGACTTTGATAAGCAGACATCCTTTGTATGAGCTTCAGCTTTGCATGAGAGCCATACTTCTTGTAATGAATTAGACTTGTGTAAAGTCACGTTATAGGTTACCCTTGGAAAACTTCTATTGTGTTAGAAAGAGGGTATGAAGTTTCACTGTGTGCACTACAGGGGACTGGGTTTAGGGTGTGTTTGGTGCCCTTGGGCTCACTTTGTGCCGTACTGCATGTCAGTGTGCAGGTCTTGAGCTTTGTGGTATGGAACTTTTGAGTTAATTTCTTTCTTTTTTTTATATAGACTGGAGGTGTATGATACTCAGGGCCTTGTGAATGCTAGAGCTGTCACTGAATGTTCTGTCACTGAGCTGCATTCCTACCATTTAAGCCAGGTTAATTTTACTAGATAAGCATACCTGGGCACACAGTGCAGCACTCTGTGACTACAGTTTTCACAGCTTCCGGAAACTCCATGGGGAACTGCCTTTTAACCAAGAATACCTGCAATCCTGAGGTCTCCCAGGAACCAAAGTCAGATGTCTTGCTCCTGCCTCCCCTCAGCTTGGTTAGTAATGACTTAATGTCTCCTAGGACAGCCCCCAGGTGCTCTGCTGTGCCTTTCAACTTTGTTGTCCCCTCCAGGGAAGGGATATGAAGAGGTTGTGTATACGTAGCCTTCGTTTTTATTAACAAAAGCATTGTCTTCATTCTATCAGCTTTGTTGTTTATTTTCTGTTCTTTTCTCCTTCCTTCTTCCTCCCTCTTTCTCTCTTTCCTCCTTGTGAAAACTGTTGGAAAGTTATGTCAACACCAATTTGAAATTTTAAAGACTCTTGAAGAATACTTGAGTAGAAATGTCACACTAACACACCTCCTCAATTTATTTCTGAACGTTAAAGCTAACTGTATGTTCCTGGTGGGCATGCATCCAGCTTGCTTGATGTTCCGTCTCTTGTGTATTACTAGATTTAAATTTCTGGGGATTCTTGTGTTTACATTTATAAGAGACACTGACTACTGATTTGTGGTGTCTGGAGCAGGGTTACACTGGCCTCATGAAGACTGGGACATGGTCCCACTTGCTGGAACGGCTTATGTGAGACTTTTTTCCCCACTTGTTGATGTCTCCACACATGGCTTCTTTCTTTTTTCAGTCTTCTATACTATGTCTTCTCACTAGGACCATATTACTTCTGAAATGTCTCCCCTAAGACTTTCTTTGGTGGCAAATTGTCCCAGCAGCAGTTTGCCTGAAACATCTTTATTTGTCCTCATTGTGAAAAGATTTTTCTGGCTACATGTTTAGAATCTCATGCCCCACCCCCACCTCCATGCATCTTTGTGACTTTTACTGCTTTGTCTCATTTCCCTGTTCCTGGTCAAGGTTTGTAGTTATTTGTGTTTTCTCTGCCTCCTAGAATTTGAATTGAGAGTCCCCGTCCGATCCCCAAGAAAGTACTGTCAGAAGGTGGCTGCACCTTTAGGAAGTGGGGCCTGACAGCCAAGTCTTAGGTCACAGGGGAGGGGATTATAGAAGGCATATTCCTTCCTTGCCCTCTATGAGCATCCTTGCTGTGAGGAGAGTGGGGTTTCCCTGCCATGTACTCTCTGGTGATAATGCTGCCTCCTCAAGGATGCTGTTGCTTCATGCCAGTCAGTCAGGAACTGGAGCCTCCAAAGCAGAGCCTCAGGTGTTGTTATAGTAACGAAAAGCTAGGAGAGTAGGCACATATTCTGTTATACCTTAGGCCCCAGTGTCTTGTGTTTTCTGTATACTTCCACACTGCACTCTAGATCATACCTCCTGTTCTTCCTCTGTTTGCTTTCTTTCTTTAGGTCTGTTATGCTGGTAACCTGTCCATTAATTTTTTTTGTCCATTAATTTTTAAATTATAGTCACTGTATTTTTTTTTTATTTCTGGAATTTTTTTCTTCCCTCCCTCAAGTCCATTTGGCCATCCTGTTTTCCTATTTTCACCTGTTTCTGTGAACTGTTATTTTATGTCTGTGCTGAGGCTCTATTCCTTGAATGTCTTGCTGCTGCTATTCTCCCTCACACCTTGTTTTCCTAGCACAGTCCGTTCTCTTTTGACAATGTCTTGTGCGAATCGTGATGGCTTCAGATAATGGTGAGGTTTTCCAGAGAGGATGTGCTTTTTCTTCTGCCAAGTGTCAGTGTACCCTTGAAGTTTGGCACTGTAGGTGCAGCACAATGCTTCTTAGGTACCTAGTCACATGTAGCCTCTGATCTTTGGGGTTATAGTGATTTTTGTATACTAGGGACGCCTGCTTTGCTTTCATCAGGGATGCTTGTTGGACGTCCCAGCATAACTGAACATGGCTTACCTTGACCCTGAACCTGACCTCTGTCTCTGATGTACTTAACCAGGTTTTGACAGGTGCTGTAGGTAGACACAGCTGCAGTATCCTGTTTGCCCTTCCCTATCACAGCAACCCTGGAGGAGTGCTACTGTTACTGTTTTATAGAGGGATCTTAGGTGCTTGGCTGGAGTTGGACTCTGTAGCTGGGTTGGTAGGAGGGCGGTTTCAGTGTTTGGTTGGCCTCATGGAAGCACAGTCCTTACCATGTGTCCTTCTGTAAGCTTTTCTCTGACCCTCTCTGCCCTGTCTGGTCTGTGGTTAAAGACTTTAGTGCATCCTGAAGGAGCAAGATGCAGATCTGAGAATTCCTTTCAGTAGTAATGTAATGATAGGGCTTTCCTGAGCAGTCAGCTGCCCTTCATGTTTAGATGTTAGATACAGTGTTGCACATGTAAAATGACATTTGTTATATTGATTTACCAAATACTTCTAAAGTATAACATTACTTATATAAACAGATCACATTTTCTTCGATTTTAATTAACAGAATTGGTTGGTAGGCCTGAGTCTTGTTAGAGAATTTGGTGGAGCATCAAGGTATTTGGAGGTCAAGTTGTGAGAAAATAGGAAGGAAGTTGCGGTTTGTGGAGGTGAAGTTGCGGTGTGTGGAGGTGAAGTTGCGGTGTGTGGAGGTGAAGTTGCGGTGTGTGGAGGTGAAGTTGTGGTGTGTGGAGGTTGCGGTGTGTGGAGGTTGTGGTGTGTGGAGGTTGCGGTGTGTGGAGGTACAGTTGTGTTGTATGGAGGTAAAGTTGTGGTGTGTGGAGGTGAAGTTGTNCGGTGTGTGGAGGTACAGTTGTGTTGTATGGAGGTAAAGTTGTGGTGTGTGGAGGTGAAGTTGTGGTGTGTGGAGGTTGTGGTGTGTGGAGGTTGTGGTGTGTGGAGGTGAAGTTATGGTGTGTGGAGGTGAAGCTGTGGTTTGAAGACAGGAATTTGTATTTGGAGATGAAGCTGGTGTGCAGATGAAGTTGGTGTGTGTGGAGGTGGTTATATGTAGGTGAAGTTGTAGGTGTGTGGAAGTAAAGCTGGTAGTTGTTCTTATTTTATTACACTCCTTAAGTTCTCAGAGCAAATTTATTGGACCTTAAATTTATTGCTTGTTTTGGTACCCACCTGTCCAAGACTGGTTTATTGGCCTTCCTGACCACCATCAGGATTTCTGACCACCTTTCTTCCTGTTATACTTGACTTAGAACAGGTCTCAGATTTTGTTTTATTCTTTCTGTTATAGAAAACTCCTTGAATTTGCAATTCTACTTGTTTTATTCTTCTTTTTAACTCCCCCTCTCGTGTATGTTTCTTCATTGAAGTTCTTAGTTGTGGTATCATCATGATCATCATCATGTGTGTGATGGGAGGTGCATGTGTGTGCTGTGACATGCATGTGGAGGTCAGAGGACAACTTTGTAGAGTCCTTTCTCTCCAACCACCTTTATGTGGGCTTCAGGGGTCAAACTCAGGTCTCCATCTCTCTGGACCTTATTTGTTCTTTTAAACAATCTATTCCAAATTTCCTTAGAGAAAGAGTGAATTGACAGGTCCATTCAACAGAGTTGTGTCTACTGGTGTATCACTCGGTGTTGTCTGGAAAAATAGTGGGGTGTATCTTTCTGTGTCATGTAAGAGCAAGTGAACAAGATAAAGAGAGAGATTTGATGGTTGAATCAGGGAGGCTGGGAATTCCCTAGCCTGTCTCTGTGAGCTGAATCCCTGAGAAAGTCAGGGTGTAATTGAGTTTGAGTTGGGAAGACTGAGATCAATGAGCATCAGTGTGAGTCCTAGCGCTAGGCCCAGAGATGTCCTAGGTCAACCAGGGAGGGAGGTAGAAGGGGACAGAGTCCTCTAGCCTCTGTTTTGGTTCTGTCCAGACCTTCAATGAGTCAGGTTATGCTCAGTACATAGAAGATGGGCTGTTGAGGTCCAAATGCCCCATCTGTGAGAACCCTCACAGACACATCCAGCAGCAGTGTGTCATCTGGGGACCTGGGGTCACTCATGCTAAGAAGGAAAGTTTATTTGACTGGACACTGCCTCAAGAGGGTATATGAGGTACTGTTGTTGCAGCAGGAGTCTCTGTTACTCTGTGTCTGCGTGTTCTCCGCCCTGACTTCAGTCCTCTTGCCTTTGTTAGTCTGTCAGCTATAACTGGGTAAAGTACCTTCACTTTCAAGTTCTGTTGTAATTAGGGGGAGAGGTGCATGTTGTTTGTTCCCTGCACCCAGCTTCCAAGCCCCCAGCCACTGGCCCGCTCAGTGGCTGGCTGGCCGCCTGCACTCGAAATAACCACGTGAGGACGGTATTCATTTAAACTCTGCCTGGCTTATTATCACTAGCCTTTTCTTGGCTAGCTCTCATAATTAAACTAACCCATTATAAAAGTCTGTAAGTCACCACGTGGTGACTTACCGGAAAGGTCTAACCTGCATCCATCTGTGACGGTGGCTCATGGCGTCTGCCCACTTCCTCTCTTCTCCTCCCAGAACTTCCGTTCTGTCTACTCCGCCCACCTAAGGGTTGACCTAACTATAAGCCAGGCAGCTCTTTATTTAACCAATCAAAGCACAGAAATACAGGTGGACCCTCCCACATTTCCCCTTTTTCTGTTTAAACAAAAAAGAAAGGCTTTTATTTTGACATAATAAAATTACATATAACAAAACAATTATCAAGTAAGAATTACAGTTACAATATTTATATCTCTTATCATAACTAAGGAAAACTATAACTATAACTATCCATTCTTTAAATCCATCAAAGACTCCAGAAGGATATAATATTACCTAAGTAAATAAGAAATAAGCAACTTCTAAAACTCTACAAGTGACAGAGACATCTCGTTGTCTGTACAGTCACCCAAAGTTCCTCTTTACCGTTGGGGCATCCATCTTTAGCCTACAGGCCCATAGCGTCCAGCAGACATTTCCATGAAGCAGGAAAATTCAAAGACAGTTCAGTCACTTTCTTTTGTGTCCTGCAAAATGTCTTGCAGACTCTCTTACGAATCAGGAACCCCGAAGGATCATCTCACCTTTAGGCAAGTTCAGCAGTCCTCTTTCTGTGGGTTCTTTGTGTCCATTTTAGTAGTCCAGGCAAGAGCAGTTTCTTGCCCAAATGGCTAGCAAACTCCATAAGCATGGGACTCTTAATCCCAGGGTCGTGGGTTCGAGCCCCATGTTGGGCGCCAGGTGTGACAGGATACATAGGTTTATTAAAGACCAAAATACACACAGATTACAATACCCAATAGAGCTCCTCTGTTGAAGTACGCAGGTCGGCGATCCGCGCAGAGAGAGAGCGTTTCCCACCTGGGTCTGCCATTTTATACCTCTCCTGGGACCTGGTGGTCCTGCCCCATTAATTAATTGAGGGGTGGCAGCGGGGTGTGGTCACAAGCCAAAATGGTGAAGACCACACCCCTTCAAAGTTCCAAAAATAATTCCCTAAAAGCAAAAAAAAAAAAAAAAAAGCCATAGTGAAGATGATGTGGCTGATCATCCTATTAAGTGACAAAGAAAATTTCAGCCCCTGTAGCCCTTCATTAATTATGTAGAAAATCCTCAAAGCCCACCCAGCAAGTGGGCCCAAACAAACCAAGTCTGCCAGGATGTGAGCACCTGACCATGGCAGAGGCCCTCCTCCTGGAGCCTGAGTGCCCCCTCCCCACACCTGTAGCGTGCTTAGATATATCTGGCCCAGGGGTGGACCTGAGGAGGAAGGTGCCAGCCAGCATCTCTCTCACTCACCACCTCCACTCTGTTCTCAGTGTGAGGCCAGCACCCACGCTGTCTTGCTGGCTTGCTCCTTGCTTCTTGGGCTCTGTCTCTCTGTGTTTTTCTGTATATCTCTTTCCATGTCTGCCTTTTCTCTGGTATCTAGCTCTAGAAATACAAAGCTCATTCATGGTATTAGGATAATTAGTTTCCTCTTGAAGCTGATCATAAACAGTCAGATGTTGGAAACTCCATTTGTTTAATGAGTTCTTTTAATATTTGCAACAGGCTTTAATTTTACATGGAGCATTGGATCACTGAAAGCTTGAAATAGTATTTTCTCTAAAGTCATAGAAGTATTTCCAAAAATGTTCACTAATTCACTTAAAAATTGCAAGATGAGGACAGGGCCTGTAGTTCAATTGTTAAAGTGCTTGCCCAACATGCATGAAGCTTTGTGATTGACTCCCAGTACCACGTAAACCAGGCTCAGTGCGCACACACTTCTAACCTCAGTTCTCAAAAAATGGAGGCAAAAGGATCAGAAATTTAAAGTCATTTGTGGCTGCATACAAAGTTTGAGGCCAGTGTGGGTTGTATGAGATTCAGTGTGTGGGGGGTGGAGGTGGGAGTGGGGTTGTTAAAAAATCTCTTGGAGGCAGAATTGACAAAAACGGTGCACATATTTAAAAGTGAACAGTATTATCACGGTTGAGTTCCTGAGACTCAGGGAAGGTGGTGATACTTCCAGATCTGCCCCAGCCTTTGCTGACCCTTGCTTGTCCCTGCCAGGCAGCCAGACTGCGTGAGCCATGTAGTGCCCCTGCATTTCCCAGGAGGCTTGTGTAGGTGGAGCTTGAATTTCCATAGTCTGTTCTTAGGATGGTATAAGGAAAATAGGTCATTACTTGCTAAGAACTCAGTAAACCAAATGACAAAATACTCTTCCTTTGGTGTGTTCAGTAAAATACAGAGACTCGAGGAAAAAACAACTGATGCTTAGAGTCTGAATAGCCCTGCCAATGTCATTAGAAGGATGCTGGCGTAATTGGGTTTTCAGAACTGAGATAAACCAGATTTCTCGATTATGGTACAAACTTATACTTCAACTAAAATTTAGTCTGTGTCAGAGAAAAAAAAAAACAACGTTAAATTAAAACCCAAACTGGCATGAACTGTTAGAGTACACTTTGGTCCTGTTTCAGAACACCCTTCAGTGGAATAGTGAGCTCAGTTGCTAGTGCCTCTCTATGAAGGTTTGTCATATGCAGGGCCTTTGTGCTGGGCTCTGTCTGCTGGTGTGGAGGTGCTGTCCTTATTGAGATGCACATGGTCATGGACTGTAGTTCACTGACCTTCTACTTTAAAGCGATCCATGAAGCTTCTAAGATTTCTCTTCCCAGCCGGGCGGTGGTGGCGCACGCCTTTAATCCCAGCACTCGGGAGGCAGAGGTAGGCGGATCTCTGTGAGTTCGAGACCAGCCTGGTCTACAAGAGCTAGTTCCAGCGCAGGCTCAAAAGCCAAAGAGAAACCGTCTCAAAAAACTAAAAAAAAAAAAAAAAAAAAAAAAAGATTTCTCTTCCCTTTTGGTTTTATCATATTGCTTATTGAAAATCTCACCTGTTCGTTTTGGAATCAGTCCCAGGAGTGAATGCCAACTTTGAGCTTGCTTTTCTGCTGGGTGCTGGGCACTGAGTTCTCTGAGAGAGTCTCCTGTTGTCAGTTCGTACTTCCAGCTTCCATCTCACACCCCTCAGGCACATTTCTTGCTGCTGACTGGACTGGAGCCTTCTCTTACCCCTTCTCTTACAGTGCCTGGATAGTCCCATGTCCCTTCTGTCTCCCTGGGTGACAACCCCTCTTCTCTGGGTCTGCAGACCCTCAGTCCTCCTCTTATAACTGCCAGTTCTCAGGACCATGCTAGCATTCTACATGAAGCTGTTGTCATGGTAGGGGGGTTGCTTCTTGTTCCCCGTGTGGGGGTTGCTTCTTGTTCCCCGTGTCCTTCCAGGCCCTGGTGATTTTCTCTTTGTTGCTTATCAGATGAGCTTATTATGCCTAGACCTGGGATAACAGCCCTTTGGAAACACAGTGGCTCTGCCAATGAGCTTACTTTTAACCCCATGCTTGTGTAATGGTGTTGGTTTCATGGCTTTACAAGGTAGAAAATGAGAGTATTTAGTGTTTGGCAGAGCAAAGTCCTTACTCCCATAGTCTGATTAAATTATAATGATAAATATCACTTTAAGAGGAAATGTAATTGTTTCATTTAATCAATACAATTATTACTGGCGCAGCAAATCTATCAAGTGCTGAGTGATAAATTCATGCTAATACAATTTGTACTGTACTGCTGTTGGTATTAGCCTTCCCTGTATGAGTGTGTAAGCTGTTGGAGACGCTTGTCAGCTCCTGAGACTTGGAACAGCCACCAAGAGGAGCTCCAGTAGTGGAGTGGATACTAGCTCCTGGGAGTGTCAGTCAGTGCAGCTGTCTCCTCCTCCACCCTGAGTCACACAGGTGCCTGTACAGGCACAAGAGTCACAACTCTGCCTAGTGTATGTGTATGTGCGTGTCTGCCTGCCATACTTAGTTCCCGTCAACCTTCCTCCTCAGTGTCTCTTCTCCTTTCTGAGGACTATAGATAGAGTCTCCAGCTGCCTTCATGCTGGCTCACAGCCCCCATCCCTGACCTGTGCGTGAGGTCCTCTATTTTCTGTGCTACAGGCGGTCATCTGGAGGTAATATCCAACAAGTGGCCATTAGCTAGCCCTATAGCAGCTGCGGGTAATGCTCTGTAAGCCAGTTGTTACTGGAGCTGTTTCTCTAATACATTTTTCTTATATGTTTTCTATGCAGAAGAAACTAGTATAAAGGAATAATTTTAACTGCATGACCATGTACCCACCAGTTTAAGCTAGATGAACATTGGTACTCAGTGTGCTCCGTGCTGCTCTTTGATGGCACCCTCCCTCACATACTGGTAGATACCTTCTACACTACACTCTGAAGTTCTGTCTTGACTTTTATTCTCGGTTTTCCATTTAAGCATGCACCTGTGAGCGTATGGTTTGACTTGCTGGGAGGAAACTTCAGGCAGTGGCAGCATCATGCTTCTCCTGTGTGGTTAACTTGGCAGGATCACTGAAACTGACTTTTATACCCTCACATCTGTGCAGCCACAGCTTAACTCACCTTGTTTAGAGCTTGGACCTCTGTTTGCATGGGACTGACTAGTCTTTTCCCTTTCATTACCTTGACAGATATGTTAAACTTTCTGGAGTAGCCGTCTAGGTATGGAGAGCTTGTTGTAGGGTAAATTTTGTTTTCTGATGCTTTCACACATATAGTTTAGTCAGGTATTCTGTTTCTTCTGAAGTCTTTGTAAGTCTGTAGTTTTCTTGGCATTTGTTAATTTTATTTAACTTTTGAAAGTTTTGAAGGTGAAATTCATGCTCTATGTTTAGCGTTGCCATAGTTTGAAGTAATAGTTTTATTTGACTGCACTGGGTGTCTGACAGTGCATCTCAGAGCAGTGTGACAGTGCACATAAAACAGCACCGTGTTTATGATATCAGGACTGGGATCTTGTGCCCTAGCGTGGTGAGGTGATGAAGTAGCTGTTCTGGGCACGCGGCCCAGATGCCTTTGTGCTGGGTCGGATGGCTCTGTGACCCACAGTCCTGGGTCAGTAAAGCAACTCTGAGGACACTGTTGACTTTGGAGGTGTGAGTGTAGGCCTGTGGGAGACTTGTAGACAGACTGTTCCTCACCCTGCCCCTCAGAGACCTACAGCAGTACCCTGGTGGCGGGCAGCTCTTGTGAGAGTTAGGAACTGAACTGCACAACACACACTTCATTTTTGCTCCTAGCAAGGATCTACTTAGAAGCCTAGTCACCTCTGAACATAACTCCCCAGATATCTAGGATGGGCTCTGTAGGGGAAGGGTCCTGAGTCTATTATGTGGTGAAATACTAGTTGAAAACACAGTGAGGAGAACTGGGCTATAGATACCGTTTTGCAGTTAGCCTCTAGGAACCTCCGGGTGGTCAGCAGGGCAGAGGTGAGGGCTGGACATATTCGTTCCTGTATCTGTACTCTCACACACATGTATTTGCATGCATAATGAATGTGTGCATTGTATTTTAAAGAGAACAGAGTTTACCTGAGGCCTCCTTCCTTTCTAACCCTGGTGTTCTGTTAGGGTATTCTGTTGGGCCAGCAAGATTTAAGTGTGGGTGTAACATGTGCACCGACTTGTGGTGGGCAAGTGACTGGTTACTGTGACTCCCCTTTAAAAATTCGTAAGACCAGCTGGGCGGTGGTGGCGCACGCCTCTAATCCCAGCACTCGGGAGGCAGAGGCTGGTGGATCTCTGTGAGTTTGAGGCCAGCCTGGTCTACAAGAGCTAGTTCCAGGACAGGCACCAAATCTACAGAGAAACCTTGTCTTGAAAAAACAAAAGAAAAAAAAAAAAGAAAGAAAAAAGATTCATAAGACCATGTGTAAAATGAAATAAGCTTACATATAGGAAGAAGACTTTTAGAATTCAGAGTACTGAATCAATGGCACTTGCCTGTAAGTAATCTCAGCTCTGGGGAGGTGGATGCAAGATCTCAAGTTCAAGGCCAGCCTACAAATAAGAATATTGTTAGAGATCATTTCTAAATTGGTGAAAAGCCTTTAACCTTGAGTTAGCTAAGTACTGAGTAACTGAATCTTTTATTACAGATCGGGGTTTGTCAAACTGGATATGGAGAACTCAAGGTGTGGCTAAAGGAAGACATCAGCCCAGTGCACCACACTTGCTGTTTCAGTGCTGAGCTGTGAACTCACTTTGCTTGTCCTGAAGGAGTTTTGCCTCAGGATTTGAACCAAAATAAAACTAAACAAATTTCAAGGTAAGTAAAAGCCTTTGAAAATCTCATAAAGTCTGACAGAAGATGACTTTTGTGCCAGCTGTGTGGCAGAGGCCTGAATTCCAAGCCCTCAAAAGACTGAGGCAGGAAGATTAAGAGTTCAAGGTCAGTCTGGGACACCTAGCAAAGCCCTGCCTTTAAGAAAAGAAAATGAAAGCTTTAATTAAGTCCCCTGGCTTGCCTTTGAAATGCATTTCACTGAATAATTCTCAGCACAGATTGTTACTCTGAGTTCACTCCATTCTTTCTGTGGCCATAGTCATCCTGAGACCTCACATCCCGCCAGCCGTCCTTGGGGCTGACTCTGATTTCATCACTGTTGATATAAAGTCAGTGCTTTGTGCCTGGTACTAAGCAAGGTCTTATGAAGGCCTTTTACCATTTCTTACTGTTTTCTTGGATTTTTTAGCTAAGTTAGCATCTGTTTCTGTTGGGGTGCTGAAGCCCCCAAGATGCTAGTATGAAGAATAACTCAGTTATGGCCACATTCAAGAAGGTGAGGGTTAGAAGTCTTTTGTTGGTGTGGAGGTAAGGAGGACTGTGTCGACAGAGGGTGCTCTGTGCCTGTAGCCCCAGCGTGTTCGTGGCTTCGCTGCTTCCTCATGTATAGACCCTGCATCTGTGCGGCAGCTCCAGCGTGAGCCATCCACTGAGCAGTCCTGCGCGGCCGACTGAAGAGCCTTGGGTAGCTGTAGTTACAGAGGGCGTCCATGTGAGCAAAGCAGAACCGTGTTTAGGGAACAGCAGTGCACTCTCTTCCACTGGGTTTTGAATTTGTGCCAAAAAGAAAAAAAAAAGTCCCATCCGTTATTTCTGTGCCCACAAATGTTCTAGAACTGAGAACTTTAAGGAGATTCTGTTTTATTTACATCTGATGTTGATCTTTGCGGGAGGGGGCGTGGGCAGTCAGGAGGCGGAAAGAACAAAATCACACTTACCTTCACCATTGATGTGCCTGGGAGTAGAGTTTTATTTTTGCTGCTGACCCATCTTTTAGCTCCATTAGCAATGTGAAGTCAGTTTCTCTGTAACCAGAGTTTTCTGAGAGACACTGAGCATCCCAGAGCTGAAGTGTGTCTGGAGACGTAAAGTTCATGCTGCTACTCTGAGCTCAGCTGATGACTACCTATTTTTAACACGCCATGGAAGTGAAGCATTGCCTTAATCCTGTCATGTACGTGAAACAGCAAGATTCCTATGTAATGTAAGCATGCTCTAGAGGAATGAGTTATTTATATCCCTTGCACAAATAAATTGTTTTTAAAGAGACACCAGAAAATCAGGTCACAAGGAGCTAGCTAAAGCATGTGTTGAGCAAGCCAAGCTAAAGACTGGAATAATAAAGTATCGGCATTGTGGAGTGTGTCTCCTCCTACTGGCTCTTTGTGAATAAATGCTAGCAGTAGTGTAGAAGTTGTGTATTGCTTTTAATTTGGGTGATGTGAGCTAATTTTGGCAGCAGTTTGGTGTTTTTTTTTCTTCAGGTTTGAAGAAAATAACACGTAAGCTTTTGGCTGAAAGAGTCTTTCTCTCTTGCTCACACGTCTACTTCATAACAGGTACTCTCCTCAGACAGGCATGGCACTGTGCTGGAGGCTTTACATCTAGTGCTGGCAGGCTGGCTGTGCTATCTTGGTAAGAAGTGGAGTATAGCTTGAGGATTACTTCTGGCATAGTTACTGGGGTTCTCTGTCAAGGTTGTGCAATCGTGTGTTCTTTCCACAGGGGTTACAATGCTGACAAAAACCCATATGATAAAGATACACAGACATCGTTATGCTTGTGTGTAAATCACAAGTAGGTCTTCACATAGCTCACTTTAGACAACTTTTGGTGTGTGTCTATGTCAGGCTTCTTTAGAGGAACAGAACTGATAGAATAAACCCCTATATACCAAATGGCATTTCTTAGAGTGGTTTGTAGGCTGTAGTCTTGCTTGTCAGACAATTGCTGTCTCCTGACATCAAGACCAAGAATCTGGCAGATCATCAGTTCACGAGGCTGGATGTCCAGCAGCCTTCATCTGGTGCTGGAGTTCCAGAGGATTCCTAGAGAGCTCAGCACTGGTCTTCAGTTTATCCTCAGGAATCCTGAAGAAGTAGACTCTAATATCAGCAAATGAATGCCTCAGCAGCAGGATAGATGAACAGTGAGGGTGAGGACAAGCAGGCAAGAAGCAAAAGTGGCTTCCTTCCATGTCCTTTTATGTGAGCTGCCATCAGAAGTGTGGCCAGAATGAGAGTGTGCCTTCCCACTCAAATGGTCCAATCAAGAAAATCCCTCACAGGCATGCTTGGTATTTAGATGATTTCATTGTAGTCAAGTTGACAAACAATATTGGCTATTAGTGTGCAGTATATAATTCTGTTTTGGGGATGGTCCTTCTCATTTACTAATATCTAGAAAGACCTGCATTACTAATGACCAAACCCCTGTACCTCCATCTGCTGCCACTGCTGAGTTCCACTCCTATTTCCTGCTCTCACAGCCCCAATTGTCTGTCTCCCTGAGTGGTATATGGTCCATAGTTCTCTTAAGGGTCTGACCCATGCCAGGATCAGGAACATCTCCAGGGACTGGTGCTTTGGAGGCCTCCAGGAACTAGTACAGGGGCTGCCAGGGCAGTAGTCTGGAAGTGAATGGAAGCCCATCCATGAGCTGGGAGGAGTGTAGTCCAGAGTCCTAAGGCACAAATTGCACAAAACCCTTCCAGATCTTGCCCTAGAAACCTGCTCATAGGCTTCTTGATTACTTCCTTCAAAAATATTCTTTATAGAGCATTGGAGGGCTGATATTGTGGCTCAGTAGGTAAAGATGTTTGCTGCCAAGCCTGAAAATCACTGGGAATCTTCTGACATGTGTGTATGTGTGTGTGCGTGCATGCATAAGCATGCACAAGCTCACATATATACGCACACATGTATACAAATAAATAATTGTAGTTTGTTTTAAAGGAGCTGGGAGCTGGAGAGATGGCTCAGTGGTAAATAGCTCTGGCTGATCTACAGAGAATCTGAGTTCAGTTCCTAGCACTCACGTGATGAACTCAGATTCTCAGATCAGGATGCCCTAGAAGTGGAGCCATGCTGTTAGGTGGTATTTGGTGTTAGGGTTAGAATGCAGCTGAATACCATCCTAAGAATCTAGTCACCCACAACTCCTCTCCTGGAACCAGGGCAGTTGCTGACCCATGGCAAGTGCCACGGTGGCCCTTGTGTATGAGACTGGAGCCAGCTACCCATCCCGTGTTGAAAAGGAGCTGAGCTACCCTCCTTGTCTTGCTTACAGATGGACTGGTGAATGGCCTTGTCACCTTTTCTATGGAAATGCTGCTGTGATCCCAGTGGCCAGGCCCTGCTTTCTATCACGCTATAATACATAGACAGGCTCAGTCTATGACTGTGATCTCAAAAATGGGCAGCCACCCTCTGTTTGAAATGTGTTGTCCTGAATTTCCTTTCCTTAGAGGGCTTGAGCTGAGAAAATGGCACACTCCCTGAATGCAGGGAAGAAATACAGAGTTGCTACTTTTGAGTACACTGTTGGCTTTTGGTAGTTGTCCCTGTATGAGTCACAGTGCTAGTAAGATCCTTTCTATACTTTATATTCGTTGATTCATTTAAAACCAACAAGTGTGCCTGTCCCATGGATGGGCCTAACTGCAGGGTGAGGTAGGGAGGACCATGGGACCTGCCTGGAAGCAGGCACCCTGGGTTACCACTGTCGGCCTGCTCTGCAGAGGGCTGAGACCATGGTGTGGCCTCTGGGTTCCAGTGCTGCCTAGGAGGAGGCATATAGAGAACAGGTCACCCTGGATTCTGTCCTTGAATCCTTTTGACAGGTGGCTGTTGTGATGTTTTACTCTTTACTTTTTTGGCTTTTGACTTTTTCTGCCACCCAGTTCCCAAATAAATCAGACCCAGAGGCTTATTCTTAGTGTCTAGCTTTACCTTAACTTGTTTTAAATTATTCTGACTACCTTTTGCTTACATACTTTTTTCTTTCCTTTCTTCTGTATATCTTATTTTCACTCTTACTCCATGAGTGGCTGGGTGGGTGACTGACCCCTGATGTCCTCCTCCCCTTATCCTCTCATTGCTCCCCCCCTCATCATCTCCTATTTATCCACTCTGCCTGCCAGCCCTGCCTATCCTTTCTCCTGCCTCACTATTGGCCATTCAGCTCTTTATTAGGACCATTGGGAATTTTAGATAGAATCACAGCTTCACAGAGTTAAACAAATGCAGCATAAGCAAAAGCAACACACCTTAAAATAATATTCCCCATGAGGTGGCAAGGCTGCTCTGTGCTGAAGAGGAAGGGGGTGCAGTCTTGGCCTTATCTGTAGCTGGGCAGGATAGTTGTAGTTTTGGAATAATTGAGTCAGTGATCTGAGATTGTTTTCACTTTAAAAGTTTTTAAGTTGTTTGAGTAAAACTTGTTTTAAAGGACACTAAGTTTCTAAGTGGTTGGATTCCTAGTCTTTCTGTTAGGGCTCTTAAGTTTTCAGGATTGTTCATAAAAATATAGTAAGGATGTCAAGATTCATCTTCTGGTGTAGTTGGGCAGCAGCTAGGCAGTAGCTGGGCAGTAGCTGGCTCTCAGCTGGGCTGAAGCTGGGCAGTAGCTGGCTCTTGGAAGCTGGCTGTTGTTTTCTCTTCACTAAATAGCTGCAGAATCCTTGGGGCTGGAAGTAAAGGGGTCTGCAGATCGGGAGAGTCTGAACATATTGATTGGTTCCAGCAGGGTCCCACAGACTGGGGCCTGTGGAGATCCATCAGTGTACCTTTACCACATTGCTGTATGACACTAAAAAACTTTCTCCCAAGAAACATCTGGCAAAACTTGGAATACTGAAGGCCCTGGGTGCCTCCTTCACCCACAACAGCCATGGCGAGGAGCTGCCCACCATGGCGAGGGAGCTGCACCCCCTTCCTTGATGTCTAGCCTGAAGCAAACATTATGTGTCTTTCTGTGACTCCCTAGAGTTCTCAGGCCTTTGTCACTAGTGATGGTCAAGGTCCATTGACTACACAGAGAAACTGTAAAAAGGACAAGGTTAGAGCTAGGTGCCTCTCTGCTCTCAAGTATGTGTGCCCCCTGGTGGTCTTAAGCAGAGATGTGAGCCATAGAACAAAGTTGGCAAGGCTTTTCCAGCAACATGAAGTGAACCCAGTGCAGGAGTTGAATAGGTATTTAACAGACAGGTTGCAGGAGGTGGGCACCCTAGGTAGGAGCAGGGTGAGACAGGAAGGGCACCAGACAACATGGAAACCAGACAGCGTGGGGCTGGGCAGGGCCTGTGTAAGTGCCCATGGTAAGGAACAAGTCTAAGGAGAGATTTAGAAAGATTTTTGACCTAGTCCAAAAAAATGTTCAGTTTCTCTCACACTTGCCACCGAGGGAGACACACTTTCCTCTTGTCCTCTGCAGTCAACCTCCAGGTGCCAGTCAGTATCCTGGTTTGTCCTGGCCTCAGCACACCCTCTGAAGGAAATGTCCGTAATATCCAGCTCTCAGATCAAGTACCAAGTATCAGCTCCAAACAGCACCCTCTGTGTGTCCTCTGCCCCATCTCAGAGCTACGCTAGTGTGTGGTCTCTTCTGGACAGCAGGTGGTGCTGTAGGATCACTGCAGAGAGCAGTGCGCCAAGCAAAGCTGTTGCGTCAATGCCAGGGGCTTAGCAGGTAGACTGTTACACTCCCTCCGTTTTAACATGAAAAGTGTCAGCTTGCTACCCCAAAGAAGGTGCGTGTGTTGTTGCTGCTTATTGTTTCAGCATTTGTGTTCTATTAAAGAGTAAACTAGGGCAAGTGTGCTTTTGCTGTAGTTACATGTGGAGCCTGAGTCCCAAGGTTGGCATGCTGCTGTGACTACACCTCAGCCAGTGCAGGTCCTCAGCTCCTGCTGGGCTTACATCTGCCAGGCCCCTCCGCGCAGCATCAGCCCTGACAGCTTGAGAGCCTTTGAAGCTAAGACATACACTCCCAGGTTAGCCCAGGATTTGTCCCAGGGCTGCTTTCAATGGTTGACAGATGAAGATTCAGGGAAGTAAATAAGTGAGCGCTTGTGTATAAGCCTGGCCCGTTGAAGGTGAAGCAGCCTTTGGTTGGGGTACTAGCTTTAGCTTGTGCTATAGCCATGGTGACGCATGTACCTGTGTAGATTATAGACTACACAACTCTTTAAACAAGCATGGCATGAATGAATAGCTAAAGCAATTGGTAGGTGTCTGGTTCTCCTTATACAGTCATTCTAAAGCCTCCTTATTGAGATTTGGTGAGATTTAAGTGAGCATGTATAGGGTACATGTATAGGTACTTGTAGTATGGATGGGTGCCACTGAGGCACTCACAGTAGCGTGTTCCCTGGAGAACTCCCTGCTCTTACCCCTACCTCACCTAGCACCCCTGCCCCATCTAGACTCCTGCAGTGCTTCTTCAGGCACTGCCTGGCCCTTGGTCATCTAGGCCAGTCTGCTCATAATCTATTGTATTTCTGTAGGAGAGTTCCAACCCCTTTTCTCCAGTGTTGGGTTTCCTCTTGACTTCCAGACTCAGACCCCGCCTAGCTGTGTGCTCCTGTGGATCTGCAAAACCCAGATCCTGCTCCTTTGCCCTGTGGTCTCCCTCTCTAGTCTCCTTTGCACTTTTCTTGGATTCCACACTCGTATCCAGGAAGCTGTTGGCTATGCTTCTGAGCATCATGGGATGCTTGCTTCCTGCATCTTAAACTGTTGTCCCTGAGTCGTGACTTGTGTTCCTGCATTAAGCCTTACCCCTGACTGCTCCCTCCCAGCCTCCAGCATTCTTAAAACAAGGTCAGAACCAGATGAAAACTTGGTAACAGTCCCATGGTAGTCCCCTCTATTGAGTGACTGCCACTTTGCCTAGGAAGTCCCACATGCTAAGCCGATAGACCCCTTCTTTCATCTCTGGTTGGCAGTTAGGCCAGTACCTAGCTGCCCCTTAGCACTGCCTATGGAATATGAATGCTTAATGTTCATGGCCAGCTCCCTCACCAGCCTGAGATCCATTTTCCTACTGTCTTATCAGCATGGAGAAACCTTACCCCACGCTGACCACTCTAGGCATCTCTTCACTACCACAGGGAATGCTGTGTCATCTAGCTGTCTGGTGCTCCCTGTGCATCCTTCTTGTCCTTGTTTGAACATAGGTTTCAAGAAAGCAGCCATGCCCTTTTGTCTCCTGATGTTTTTTGAGCATTGAGGACATCCTGTGCTCCAATAAATATGAGTTAGATATGGGGATATTTTTCTGGCTTTCTTATTAAATACTTCTGAAGCATTTTAATATTATATTGAAGAGGGGCTAGAGAGATGACTTAGTGGTTACAGAGGATCCCAGCACTTATATGGTGGCTCACAATTATCCAGATCCACAGTATTTGATATCTCCCTCTGACCTCCAAAGGCACCAAGCATACACACACATATACACACTCTCTCTCTCTCTCTCTCTCACACACACACACACACACACACACACACTCATATGCACCTTAACATTTTTCAAATATTATATTGAGGAATGTTACATTTTCTCACATTTTGGGTTTATGTAAATATCCAATGAATAACCGACTCAGGGTTTATAAGTCAGTACCCCCCACTCTGTTTTTTTGAGACAGGCTTTTCTGTGTGTAACCCTGGCTGTCCTGGATTTCACTCTGTAGACCAAGCTGGTCTTAAACTCAGAGATCCACCTGTCTCTGCCTACTGAATGCTGAGATTAAAGGCATGTGTCAGCACACCTGGCTTGAAGTATTTTTTAAATTACACCCAGTCGGGGCTCAGAGGTTAAGAGCACTGATTGCTCTTCCAGAGGACCTGGGTTCAATTCCCAGCACCCACATGGCAGCTCACAACTGTCTGAAAATCCAGTTCCACGAGATCTGACACCTTCACACCAATGCACATAAAATAAAGTTAAATAAATCATTAAAAATATTCAAAATAAATAAATAAATAAAGTACACTCAGTCTGTTGCATTGTCAGTGAAAGACCCCAGAGACCTGGGTGCCTTCAACCCACCGTCAAGACTCAAGACATCAGAGGCCAGCTGGATGCAAAATGCAAGAGGGTTCATTTTCTCAGACCTGAGGATGCCACAGCCTGAACTGAGCATGCCTTTACAGACTAGAGTCAGTATTTATATTTTACATGAACAGATGATTATACAGTTTCTATTAGCTACTTTGAGGCGAGGGGAAAGTTCAGTTATGTCAGCTTGACCTTGTCTAGGTACATATTGTGTTGTCTATTCATCCTTTATCTCTTTGTTAGCTAGGCCCGACCTTCAGACTATAGGCCTACTGTTGCCGTGGGTCCAAGTGGCCTTGCTTTAAAGATTCCAAGGCACCTGGAATCCTGCTTCTGCTAGCAGGGAATCTTGGCTGATGTCCCTATTTTGGGTTAGGAGAAGGGGGGTCGTGGCGTTACCGCTGCTGTTAACCCATACCATTTCATCAGGGAAGCCACTTCTGGCTCACTAGATTACTACATTCTGCAGCAGTTTTTTTGTTTTCATGAATCAGACTTCTGTTTTGATGTTTCTCTTAACTAATCCTAAAGATAGAAGAAATTGGAAGGCAAAAAAAAAAAAAAGAAGAAGAAGAAGACATGTATTCTTCACTGGAGACTATGGGATAACTCAATGTTAATCTGCAATCAAAAATCACACTGACTCTCAAGAAGGCCAAGTCACCATGTGCCCTGATTTGTGCTATTTGATGAGATCCAAATGGCTGCTGTGAGAAGACACAGCACCGGCTTTGCTCACTGTTGCCTAGATGCCAAGTCTCTGCTGTTAAATACAGCAAGGGACTCCATATAATTGAGCGGGGCCAAGCCTTTCCAGTTCCTTATTCTAATAACTGAGGGGCACTTACTTTTCTTTTAAGCAATTATCTTCTCTGTGGCTCTGTGGCTTAGTGCTCGTCCCTGTAGCTGCTTTTGACTCTGTGTGGGAGCTGTGGCTTTGGATGTCCAGTGGCTATTCAAGCACAGGCAAGTGGATTTTTGTCCCTGCAACTTGTGACAAGAAGCTATAGAGCCTGCCTCCTAGACTGGAGATGGTGTGACCAGATGTTTTTCAAAACAGGTCATCTTCTCCCAAGCATCCTGGGGGCACAGTAAAAACACAGCAACAGCAGAAGAGGAGTCCCCGACCCCAGCTCAGCAGCCTCTGAGCTGTGACCAGCAGTCTTCGCAGCATGGTTCCCACAGGCTTGTTCTTAGAGGTGTGGGATAGGTCTAGATCACCCTAGGGCTGGTGTCCAAACCTATGAGGCCACCTGGGCCCTCTGTGGTGCCTCTAGGCATTTCTACTGCCTTATTCTTGGCAGCCCCTCCCACTCATGCTGACTGCCTGGCAGGAGGCCTAGTGAGGTGGCAGGCCTGACACACAGCCCTCTTGGACTAACACTGGAGACATGGCAGTGTTGCTACCAAAACTAACCACTAATCTCTGTGAAAGGGTTTCTTTGTTTCCCATACGTGGGACAGCCTTAAAGGTGCTTCCCCCATACCCAGTCTTTCCTTAGATGTACTGTTGGTACCCAAAGGAGGATTGTCCTCTGTTCCCAAGTGTCCAGGGCTCCAACAGCCCCAGGGAGTGTAAACACAGTATAAAAGGCATTAAAGCTGAGTAATTGCTTATAGGTATTGGACTTGGCTCTGGCTGCTCTTGCCTACTAATAACCTCTCTTTATATCTGTGGAGCATCTATCTGCTTTCAGTCATGGACTGAAAATGTTTGGGAAAATTGCTTCTGGGCTGAGCATGTATAGACTTTTCTTTGCCATTTCTAATTAAATAGTGTGACAAATATTCATATAGCATTCGTGTTGTACTGGGTATGAAAAGTACTTGTGGGGTGACTTAAAGTCTGTGGGAAGTTGAGTGCACAGGTCATGCAGATTCTGTGCCAGTTATGTCAGGGACTTGAACTTCTGTACATCTCATATGGGGGCAGGTATCTTGGATCCATTCCTTGATGATACTGAGATCCAATAGCCCTCGAGTGATGGGTAAGAGTCCTGAGGGCTGAGAGTTTCATGGGTGGGAAGAGGCTGTACTGAAGCCAGAGCCCAGATGAGTGGGTTCCAGGCTGGGCTACCCTGTCAGTGACACTAAACCATGTGCTAAGGTGGTTTGTGCAGGATCTACTCAAGAAGGGAAGGCGTGACAAGGAGGGCTCTGTCATCCTAACTGGGCTTAGGAGAATCAACTCTCTGGTAACGCCTGTTAGTCTAGTCCCTAGCAGTCCAGGGAGTAGGAACAGGGCTGGCATCTGCCTGCCTCAGCTGATTACTACAGTGCTCTCTCAGGAGCTGAGCTCTGTGTCCTCTGGTGTCTGATCTTCCCCTGCAAGCATGCTTCTCTCCGTTGTTGCCCACCTCAGGCCTGACCTAAGAGCCCACAGCCTTTGTTCTCCTGCCAGCCTTCCGTCATTCCTTTTCTCTGCTTTACAGCCATGACTGCCACCAGCCCTGTCTCTTCACATCCTACCCCCCTACCAATCCACTGTAGGATATAAATGTGAATTCTGTATGGCTCTCAGGACAAGTTCTAAAATATTGCTTAAGCTGGAAGAGCTCTTTCAAATCAGGCCCTGCTTGCGTCATGACACTAACTCACTGTTGTGCCACCACAGGGCACTGCAGGTTCAGCCTCACCTTCCCAAGGGCTTTTGGTTCCTGTCTTTCTTAGCAGATACTTACACACACACACACACACACACACACACACACACACACACACACACACACACACACCCAACATCTTATAGGTGTCTCCTGAGACATTCCTGCCTGCTATGGTGAGAGCGTGGGTCATGTATAAAGTTAAGACTTCACCATGCATATACACGAGCCATTGTCATCTGCCAGCATCAGGGCATCTCCAGGACAGCTGCTGCCTCCCTGGGCCTATTGTCTGCAGCAGCCATCCCTGGCCTGAACCTGATGTAGCAGGGTGGAGGCTTGAGATAAGAGTACAGTGAGACCAACATATCTTGCCTAGATTTTAAAAAATTAAATCAATGTATTACTGAAACAGTGTTTCTGTTCTCTGACAAATATGCCTTCAGAATGGAAAGAACATGTGGAAAGATGGGTTTTAATGACTGAAAGTTGGCAAAATATCAGAGATGCCTGAATGAAGTTGTAACTACATGTGTCTGGGCATTCTGTGGTAAGCTCATTCGTGTTGGAATGAATAGCAAATCAAGATATGATGTTTTGTTGATAATAGTAACCTAAAGAAGTGTTGGCAGCTAGGCTATAACCTATTTCTATATATTTTAAGATAAAGACAAAACAAAAAGTGCAGCAGAGACATATAGCCGTGAGGTCTTTCTGTCTGGCCCTTCACAGAAGAAGCATGTGGAATCTTGAGCTAAAGGATTAAAAACTTAAAATATATAATTGAAGGTGTACACAATTTGCACATATTTCTTGCTGGGCAGAGTACTGTCCTAGGTTAGGCTGGCTCTGTGTGTTAGTCCCCTACGCATGATGGAAAACATAGAGGTTAGTGTCTTCCCCAGTCCTTCAGCACTGATCATCAGTGCTCTTGAAGGAACCAGGTCAGCACTGGTCCCAAACACATGAATGAAGAGAGGAGGGAATACCTGGGAGACTGTGAGTAAAGGTGATCTTGTCCCGGGGACTCTCTTGGGCCAGCCTCACCATTCACTGGCATGTTTATGACTTTTCTCATCTCCCTTCTTTACCCTGTCTGCATTGTGGTTTGTAGCAGCCCATTTTTAGTTTTCTTTTTTCTCCTGCTCTTTTATTTTACAAACTACTCCCTCATTGATATTCATATTATTTTATTTTATTTATTTCATTTATATTATTTTATTTATTTTATTCATAATTTAGGAAGTTTTGTTGAAACAGGACTTTGATGTTTGTTATAATAGACTTTTCCCAGAAAGGTTTGCAGCCACTACACTTCTTTCTACCCAGTGTTTTGTGCTGGAATTGTAGGGTTAACTGTCACATGTCACTTTCTGGGGAGTGTGCAAGGAAATCATTGTGCGTTTGGGTCCCATTCAACCCAGTTCTGCCTAGTTCTGAGGCTTAATGAAGGAGCCCGAGACAGAGGAACGGTCAGTCACTCATATCCTGCCGGCAGGGGTGGCTGTCGCTTCAGTCTCAGCTTTGCACATTGAACCGACTCTCCGTGTTATTGCTGAGCGACCGAGGAACGCAGAACGAGCTTGGGACTAGCAGGGGCTGGCAGCCACTCATCAGTCCATATGGCATCGCTGGGCTTGGGGACTTTGACCACAGGCACCTTCCTCAGCATCGTGGGGCGTCGGTATAAAAGGAGGCGCAAGAAGCGCTCTGAGAGGAAAGGTAATTATGCAGACATATAGGTGGAGTTTGCATGCCACACGAAAGTGTCTTCTGGGGTGGACTGCCTCATGGCTCAGCCTTGCTGGTGCCAGCTGCTTCTCTGCTTCACTGTTATTTTAGTGCCTCTTTTCAGCTGATACTTTATGGAATTATTAGGGCATGCTGACAAAGGGAGCTCTGAAATATGTTTGTAAGTATGAGCAGAGGTTCTTTTAGCTTCTGTCTACAGGGTGCTTTTGGAAGGATGTTTGTGAGGCTGTGGAAGTTTGAAGCTTTAACATTAAGACTTTTCTGTAGAAATGATTCATAATGACTGCTTTTGCTACCACTCTTCATTAGTGTCTTTTTTTTTTTTGCCCTAAATTTGCTTATTATTCTGAGAGGGTAAGACCATAGCTGTCACTGTGGTAATATTTTCCTTCTGCAGAGGATAAATTCCCACAGTCAGCACCTGGCTTATTTCAGTACTTAGTTCCACTCAATGTTTTAAGACTTTGAAATCCATAGTTTCTGTTGTTTTGATTTAAAAAAAAAAAACAAACAGGATTCAAAAGTTGTCCATTACCATAAAAATTTCATACCATTGGCTTTTGAATGAAAGACATTCCACAAATGCTGCCCTCATATAATTGGAAATATTAGAAAATGTCCCGAGGAAAAAATGCTTCTAGCCTGGAGCAGCTGTCGTGTTGTGAGATTCACTGCCCTGTCTGTTTTCCTAGGTATTACCTAGTGCCACCACCCCACAGGATTAGGGCATGGCCTGTTACCATGGCAGACTCTGAAGCCAGCAATGATAATTCCTCAGGAAATAAAATGAGCTATTGTCTTTATAGGATGAAGAAGAAATTAATTTCAGAGCCAGCAGATTTTAATAGCTTGCTCAGTGTAATGAAGACTGGCATACTTAATAGAATTGTGGGATTTAGAGGATATCATGGTCCCTACATCCTCGTGGGCACTGTATCTGTGCCCTTGGTGTTGCTACTATATGTGTAGAACAAAGAGAGGCTCAAAAAAAAAAAAAGCCCGTTTAATTACCCACTCGCTCTCATCTTGAATGAATCCAGTCCTGCTGGCCTTTGTATCTTCAGTTAAGTTTTAAAAGGTTGGAAGTCATAGTACCAGTCAGGCACACAAAAGCAAAACTATGGGAAGCATCGACCCAATAGCCCAGTTTAGAAATGCCAGTTGTTCTGTAGACCCTCAGCACGAACCACCTCGCTGGGAGAATGTTGGGGCGTCCAAGCCTTATTCTGACCTCATTCTTTGGCCTCACTGCAGTCCCAGCTCTGGGCACCCTCTAGAGCTGTCTGCTGCAGGAAAAGTTCTGCTGTGAGGCTGCCTTCTTTCGGCTAGCATCTTAAAGAGCAGAGTATCACATGATAGCAGCTAGGCCTGGACAGTACGGGGACTTTGCTCCTGGTCATGCTTCTGATAAGCTCATTGTCAGTTACTGAGCAGCGTGACTGTGTGTGGTGGCAATTGCTCTTGGTGGTTTGTAATATGTCTTTGAAACTAATAGAAACACCTCTAAAACAATGGAGGCCATTAAGATAGTACATGCAATTACACCAAAGTTATTTACAATGGAAAGTGTGAGCTTTTGAAATACTTTAAGGGGCTACAGAGCATGTGTAATGAATTGTGCTTTTTCTAAGACTGGGATAATGCATGCCTTTTAAATTTGTGTTGAAACTGCAGTATTAAGCTGCGTGTTGAACTGTGGCAATAATACAATTTCAGTGATTTTTTTTCCTCTCTCCTGCCTTTTCCGAGTGGCTGCTCTGCCCTTCTCCATTCCCCACCCCACCGGACAAACATTGGTCAGCTATGTGTAGCTAAAAAGGAGCCACCAACACAGCAGCAAGTCCCATGGGAAGGGAAGCTGTTTAGTCTTGGTGCTAACCAGGCAAATGCTGCTGGTCAAGGCCCGACAGGAGCCTTTGGCATGGTCAGACTGTGGGCCATATTTGAGCCTATTCAGGGGTCAGTCCCAAGCCACCATGTAGGTAGGTGACTGGTGGGGTGAGCTGAAATTCAGAGGTGGTCCTTCACTGTATTCCCCATCCCCACCCCTGCATTGTGTGAGTAAGATCCCATGTCTGTGCCCAGTCCTGCTTTCCGATTGAGACTTTTGATTGCCCCAAGTGTGAGAGCATCTTTAGTCTGTTCCCAGTTCTTCTGCACATATATGAAGGCTGTTGTCAGGTGTTTTGACCTGAAGCCAGCCTCTTCTGCCTTGTTTCCAGGGTGGAGATGTGAATGGGGTTGGGCATGTTGCAGCAGTGAGGCTCTAGCTCAGGAGACACACACACACTCTGAGTACTGTTGGAAAATAGCCCTGAGACTCAGAGCAACCTTCCCTGCTCAGTGTCATGGGAGTTCCTGAGCTTGTGCCATGGGTTAGTCTCAGCTTTAGTCTGTGCAGAGAGGTCACTTTGAGAGATGAAGATGAAGGCAAAGGCTGGGGTGTAGGATGGAGTGGCCCAGACCCATCTGCACACCTACCCACTCATCCAACAAGTTCTCATAAGAAACTTCTGCATACTGGCATCAAAGATTTGGACATTCACAGCACAGACCTAGAACCAGGATTTCAGGAGTAAGAGTACTGGTCCTGACCCTCAGGCATGAGGTTTGCTCTGGAATGGACCGTATGAACTTGTTGTGTGACTAGGGAGGTGGTTTCTGTGATTTGTGACTGTTATGCTGTTTGTACAGGTAGGAAGGACATTCGCTAGGCTCTGGTGACAGTAGAAGACACTTCTCTGTGATGTTAGCTATAAGAGGGCCTCACGTGTAGGAAGTTGCTGCTCACCCCCTCCGAACAGCACCACTTGTGGGTAGATAGCTCAGATTTTCTGGACGTGCTATGGCGGATATGGAGTGTGTCTCATTGCCTTTGTGCTGATGGCTTCGTGGCACAAGTGAGGACCTTGATGCCAGGCACTTGGAATGTGAATTCACATTTGGACTGTTACGGAAATTGGATCCAAAATAAATCCCAGCAATTCCAATTCCCAGTGTAAATGTTAATATTGAAAATACAGTTTTAGAAACATTTTTAGTGGCTTTGCTCCATTTAGTTGTCCCAATGGGAAGGAAAACTAATTAAATATAAAGCTGAATATTCTAGATTTTATATATCCAATACAAATTGCTAAAAATTTTCTGGATATAGCTTTAACTTATTATGTAGTTTTAAATTACATACTAAGTATTTTATACTTTGTTTCATCATTTGTTTATAGTAAATGTCCTTCCTAGAGAGAATGGTCTGGGTTTGATTTTCTTAGTTAATTCATAGATGGAAGCCTGGTTTATTACCCCTTTTGGGTCATTATGTTCTTAAATATAAGCTCCATGTTACATGTGTGTCTGAAAGATAGCCAAAAACAAGTTGAGCTGTGATGTGAATGTATTTATTTAGGAACTGTTTTAGTTTCCTGAGATAAACAGCCAGACTTTAGGGATCTTCAGGTCACCTGTCAGGCATTACCAGGCTGTGTCTGCTGACCGTGGTTAACCCTTTCCAGGAATCTATCACTGTCAGTTTCCTGACTGACCAAGAACAGTCACTGACCAAGGACATGAAGAGGCGTGACGGTAGGCTCTGTCTTCTTGCTGGAATGTGTTTCAAACTGACAGGAGTACTCACTGTATGCAGGCCATACTGGTGCTCAGTCGCAAGGACCCACTCAATATGGCCCCCATGAGGAAGGTGTGTCACTGCTCAAGCCTGGTCAGAGGACCTGCAGGCCTTAGCAAGACTCTCCAGCATCCCCACCAACAGCCATCCTGTATAACTCAGGCTGTTATTGGTATCTGGTAGAGAGGGACCTGAGCAGAGAAGAGAGTAAAAGTACCTAGAACAATCTGCTTAATCTTGATTGTGTCAAACAACTGCCTTTTCCACTGATCCTTTCACCTTACAAACCCTTCCAGATCAAGGACCTCACTTTGCAGCCATACACTGTCAAGGATAGACTCAGTGCAAAGGAAGCAGACGTGGCTGATGTGGTCCCCTAAGGCACCTTAGTTCTGTGAGCATAGATGTGATCAGGAATGGGGGCACCCTGGTTAAGTACCCACCTCTGTGTACCCTGGGAGATACTTTGCTATGTGCCACAGACACAGAGATCAAAAGCTTTGTGGGGTTTATAGGCTTCTGTCAGGGCAGGTTGCTGCAGATGAGGCCAGCTATGTGTGAGAATCTGGGTCACCCAGAGGAAATGTTGACTCTGGGCTTTTGAGACCATTGGTACCTACAGTTCCCTCTTGACAGCAAGCCTGTGTGGCACTTCCTGGGGAGGGAAGTCATGCATACAGATGACATGCTGAATAAAGAGGACATTGGGGCTCTAGTCCTCATCATGGTTATCCCATACTTGCCTTCAGTATGGGGCCATTTACCCTGCTGCTACCTGACATTCTTGGTAAACTCAGCTGGCATTAGCCACACAGCCGCAGTTGTGTGTTTCAGCACAATAGATGTGTGTTTACTCAATCACAGTGGCTAGTCCACAGCTGGACAAATTGCTGTCTACTTGGCACATTTCAGCAAAAATTTCAAGATAGAAATAATTGGTAAAAGTTTCCTCTTTTGGTAAAGAATGGTGTGTGGCCTTGTTAATGACTAGCCAATATTAGAAATAGCTAGCACCCAGGAGTTCCTTCGCCCTCCTGGCACCCTATGGGTTACTTTGAAGAAATAACTGTGGCAGTCATAGGGCAATGTAAAGCGTTGAGGGTAATGATTGTGGTGGTGCAGGCTAGAATGTACCTCTGTATCTAGCACGGCTATTGCCAGGAAGTAGATAAAGCTGTGAAGGGTGGAACTCAGCCCTCCCCCATGCCATTTTTGCTGACTTATGTGTCATATGGACTGATAGGTATGGCTGGATAGTGGAAGAGAATTAAGGAGATGAAGTTGTTTTACCCACGTGGGCTTTGGCTGTGGAAGGGAGACAGTCTACAAGTGATAGACCCACCATGCCTAGATGGGTTGATGATTGAAGTCTCTCTGAGCAGGTGTTTGACCTGGGCTTGTTTGGAAAGGAGGCAAGCACCCTGCAGTAATCTGAAGGAGAGCACTGCAGATCTACGATTGGGAGAAATCACATCTGGTCTTCTAAGAGAAGCCAGTGTTTCTGAAAACCCACTGTAAAAAAAAAAAAAAAAAACCATAAGTCATTGGCGGGAGGTGCTTAAAGAGCAAAGAAAGATGGACAGATCCAGGATGTCAGCTGATGTAGTTTATTAGAGACTGGCAGGTGGAAGCATGGTCAGGGGAGCAGGAAGAATGGTGTATTCCCACATCTTGGAGCAGAAAGAGGGTGCTTATTGAGTATTCATCAGAATGGCTCCCATCCTTGCTGGAATGAACTTGATTTGTATCCAGCTAAAACGTAAGATGCCAGCACATTCCTGGTACTGATTGTGAATAGGAAATGATACAGCAAAATAGTTCAGGGTTGCTCAGAGGCTTCATGACAATTGAGAGGCAAGATGAATGCATTAAGTCAAGCTGGGGGCCTCTAGCCTGGGACAAGAGCACAGTTAACAGAGCCCAGGAGGAGATGCTCATGTGGGCCGTGGTGGAGCTTGCAGAAATGTGTGTGAGCCTAGGAGCTTGTGCTTCTTTCTAGTTTACAAAGAGACCACCCTGGCTACTGTGAGGACAGAAGCAGGTGCCTGAAAAATCTGAGCTCAACTTGGAGATATGCAAGATATGTTGTGCAAGATATGGCTTAAGAAGGAAAACCCTGAGTGGACTTACGGATGTTCTGCCTTAAGCATGAGCTACATGTAAGAGCTGGGACACCCCCAAGATAACACAGATTTAGTGTTGGTGCCATTTCTACTTAAGTGAGCACTTTATTCAAGATCCCTTGGAGAGCCCAGCCCTTGCTGGCCGGGTCACTCCTTTCTCCATGTTCTCTCCTGGACTTGCCTCTGCCAGGCTTTGTTTACTAGTAGCTGAGCACTGTACATGCAATTGGCATGTGACAGACACCCCCCCCCATGACTCTCCTGCTCCCTGTGTGTGAGTTTTGGATGTTCCTTTGTTTTTAGTGAAGTAGAGGGAACTAGACCCACACCCTGTAGTGTTGCTGCTTCCCTTCCTGTGAGTTCTATTATCTTCATTGTTTGTCTCTATCCTTACTAGGTGTCAGTAACCTGCACCGGGTCCTCCTGAGCTGACGCCTCTGGTAGTGCTCTCTGCTGCTGCCCTTAGGCTCTTTCTTTCCTGCTCCTTGAGCTACTCTTATTAGCCTTCTACCTAGCATGATGAATGCTGTGCCTGGCTCTCCCGATTGTAATTTCCCCACTTGCATTATACTGTAAAAGACATACTTGCTGAAATGCTATGTCCAATTCCTTCTTTGCCGACACAACCTGCCTCCTCCTCCTTAATATGTACAGACTCTGCAGGAGTTAAACAAGCATCAGGATACGTGGGTGGTTTTCTAGAAAAAAAATACTTCCTTGAAAACAGTGTCAATCGAATATTTTTGGAAACCTTAGTGGTGTTATTTTGCTAGGTGATATCAAAAGCAAAATACCAGTCATGATGTGCTTTGCATTTTCTGACACACTTGATTAACTTGGTGAATTTCAGTTTGTTTCCTTTAGGTGGTATGAGTTTTGTATTTCAGGAACCATTTTAAATAATCAACTCTTCATTCAGGTGTTTTGTTTTGTTGCAGTGGCTGTAAACTTATCCTAGTATTGAGCCTATGTAATGACTCAACACAAATAACAAAACTCTGATTTTAAATGTTTGGCTCATGATATTTAAAATAAAACCAGGACTAGAGAGATGGCTCAGAGGTTAAGACCACTGGTTGCACTTCCAGAGGTCCTGAGTTCAATTCCCAGCAACCACATGGTGGTTCACAACCATCTGTAGTAAAATCTGCTGCCCACTTCTAGCCTGTAGGGATATGTGCAGATAGAACACTGTATACACAATTAATAAATAAATCTTTAATATATATTGTGCATATATATATATATATATATATATATATATAAATAAAACCAACAATAGTTGGGGCTAGAGAGGTGGCTCAGCAGAGCATTGCCTGGTCTTCCAAAGGTCCTGAGTTCAATTCTCAGCAATCACTTGGTGGCTCACAACCATCTGTAATGAGGTCTGGTGCCCTCTTCTGGCCTGCAGGCATACACACAGATAGAATATTGTATACATAACAAATTTAAAAATTAAGAAAATAATAATAGTCATAAAGAACATATAAAAGTACTCTTAAAATCTATTTTTTTTTACCGGGCAGTGGTGACACTCGAGAGGCAGAGGTAGGCAGATTTCTGTGAGTTTGAGGCTAGCTTGGTCTACAAGAACTAGTTACAGGACAGGTTCCAAAGCTACAGAGAAACCCTGTCTCAAAAAAAAAAAATCTATATTTTCTTGAGGGAAAACAGAAATTGATTAAATCCATAATAATTATTAGTGAGTTTATTTATGCTTTCCACTTAATTTTTTTATGTAGTACATGTAGAAGCAAGATCCATGGTGAGCATCTTCCTCCTCTATTACTCTCCACTGTATATTTTTGTAAGGTCACTCACTGAACCTGAGACTCATCAATTTGGCTAGGCTAGCTTGCCAGTAGGCTCCACTCTTTCAGCACTGAAGCCAGGACACTGTCTGCTGCACCCAGCTTTTCATGTGAGTGCTGGGGGTCCAAACTTGGGACCTGATGCTTGTCCAGCAGAGTGTGAGCTTTACCAACAGAAGTGGTCCCTAGCCCTCCTGTTTGCCAGTTATCTTTATCTGTAAATGCTTTAATATACTTAGAGATAACATTTTCACTAGCTCAGTAGAAAAGATTCAGGTTCTGGTACATCTTTGCTGATAGCAAGTCATGTAGTCATGTTTTTTCTCTTGTAGTCTAGAATATCTCTGTTAAAGGGAGAGAGGGGAAAGGTCTGTGGCCTCACTACCGCGGGAGATGAGGGCTGCCTGGGAGGTTGATGGAGATGGTAATGTAAGCCTTTGTTTTTTTGTTTTGCAACAGAAGAGTCTGTAGAAAGATACATAACAAGAATCACTTATCCCCATCTAATTTAAAAATAAAATATTGCCAATTTAATGACAGTATTGTTTGGTAAATGAGAAAGGACAGTGCAGATGAATGGCCCACATGTCAAGAGAAAGCTCATGTGGACATCCCTGGCTAAAGCAGGTATGGGAGCTCTTGTGTCCAGCCTGGAATGCTCCCCACAGGTTGCTGCTTTAGTTTTGAGTTGCATGATTATTCTAAACTTTTCTCTTTCTATACTGCTATTAGAATCACTGTGACTAGTGGTGCTAAAGAAACAAAGTCAGAATGGTTAAATTCAGGTCAGAAGGTCTTCGCACTTGCCCTCACAGCTGTAGCTTACTCTTCCTGCCCTTGGAGGCATCTTGAAGAATGAAATAGTTATTTTGAATGTTGCTATCAAATAAAGCCCATCCCTGGAATTTTCTTTCTTTAGGATTTTTGATGGGGTTTTAATTCTTTTTAATAGTTCAGGCCACAAGAGCTTCTTTTCAGGCTATAAGAAACAGTCACGTGAAATGCTGTAAAACCCCTTGGCGTCTCACTCTGCTTTGTTTTATAACCTTTGGTGCGAGGGTTGGCATTTGTAGGTGCTGGCTTCTGCTCTGCAGGGATTTCTAGCTCTTGTTCTTACCACACAGGTCCCCCCACCCCCCGCCACCAAGCATAGCACAATTATTTTCTACTGTGAGACATTTTCCATGTTTTTTACAGAATTTCAGTGAGAGCAGGAGAATCAGGCAGACTGAGCAAGCCAGGTGGTCCTCACCAGGCTGTGCTCTCCTGTGCCTTAGCATCGAGTACTGCAGCAGACATTTAAGTAAAGCCAACTCCCACCCACATTGACTATTGGTTAATTATATAAAAAGGGAAATTAGACTAATTGTGTGACTTCTGCCCATCTTTGAATTAAACTCTCCTCGGAGATAATGTAGATCCCTGTGCAGTATGAGAACCGGTGGTTATGAGGATGAAGGCCTTTGTTTCTCTGGGATCAAGGCCCCACAGTGCACTTGCTGGGTCATGTGGCAGTTTCATGTTTAGTTATTGTACTCCTGGCTCCTTTATATTTCTTTCCATCTTGTACCTTTTCCATCCCTGCACCTGCCAGCAGGCACAGGTGTAGTTTCTCTAGTCCTCTTGGCACCTGAGTTGAGGTGTATGCGTGAGATGTTCTCTTCATTGTGTAGCAGTGTTTAGTTCTCTTAAGCTACATTTTCCTCATGGCCAGGCATGGTGGACATGTTTTTTTGTGCTTGATTCCCACCCGTGTGTCCTTTGTGGCAAATGGTTTCTTTCTGACTTTTTCCAGTTTTCCTATTGGGTATTTGTTTTACTGTTGATCTTCTTGTTTACCCTCCTTGCTGGATATGTGGTTTTCGGATGGTTCCTCCTAATGTGTACTTAAGCATGGCCTATAAGAGCAGGTTTATTTCTAAAGTCCAGTTTATCAACTTTCCCTTTCCTGGCTTGTACTTACGCTGCCAGGTCTGACAATTCTGCCAGGCCCTGGATTCCAAGCAATTTCTCTTAAGGTTTTCCTGCAAGTTTCATGGTTCTCTTTTGCATTTAAGTCCCTGACCCATTTTGAGATCATGTTTGGATGCAGTATGGGGCTGTGCCAAGGTCCTGTTAAGACTCCACCTCTCCTGGCTCCCCTCTGTGTTGAAGGCTGTCCTTCTTCTGCGGGCCACTCTTGCACCTTTGTCCAGGCTGCTAGGCTCATCTGTGAAGGTCTGTTCTGAGCTCTGCTTTGTCCTGTGCTCTGCTGTCTGTCCCTTGCTGACTCTGACCTAGCTATCTGGCTGTGCCTCTACCCAGAGGGCTGAAATTGCAGTGCCTTTCTCCTTTCCCTTTTTCCTAGGGGTGAAGTCTGTGTTAATTTCTTTTCCTGACCACTCTACCTGTCTGTCATCTCTACATTGGCATCTGTGGGCTGTTCTCACTGTTGGTGCCCTCCAGATTCTCTGACTTCAATTCTTTTTTTTTTCTTTTCTTTTTAAAGTGCATTGGTGTTTGACCTGCCAGATCCCCTGGAACTGGAGTTACAGACAGTTGTAAGCTTCCATGGGTGCTGGGAATTGAACTCAGGTCCTCTGGAAGAGCAGCCAGTGCTCTTAGCCACTGAGCCATCTCTCCAGCCCCCCTCCTGATTCTCTGGGTGATAGGTGTTTTGTTTTGTTTTAATTGCTGTCTGTTCATGTGATGTCATGAGACTCGGGGTCTTCCCGCTCACTTAAGCCTACTCTTTCACACTCTGTAAGTGGAAGGGGAACAGTGCCTTACTACAAGTGGTAGGGTGGAGGGGGCAAGTCCAGAACTCTGCTGGGACTCCACTGCTGCTTCCCACCTAAGAAAGTCTCTTAGTAACAATAGGGTTACTGTTGTGATAAAACACCATGACCTAAAGCAACATGGGAGGAAATGATTTATTTCACTCCCAGTTTCATGTAACAGTTCATTGTCAAAAGCAGAGAGGTCAGGACCTCAAACAGGGCAGGAACTTGGAGGCAGGAGCTAATGCACATGCTATGAAGGAGTGCTGCTTAACTTGCTCAACCTGCTTTCTTATAGAACCCAGGACCACCAGCCTAGAAAATGCCCTATGAGCTTGCTTACAGTCCAAACTTATGGAGGCATTTCTCTATTGAGGCTCCTCCTCTCTGATGATTCTAGCATTCATCAAGTTGACATAAAACCAGCCTGCACTGAAGGCCTCTTGCTGCCCCTTCTAGGGGTTCCAGTGGTAGCAGTGGTTAACAGAGTTGTCTCAGCCTAGTGGAAGTGAACCTTATGACTCCCCTCTTGGACTTGTCTCATTCCACCCCTCCTTAGAACTTCAGGCTCCTACTTAGAGCCCTTCATGGATGGGGTCAGGCTGGGCTCTTTTGTGAGCTTTGCTGTAGTAGATAGTTTTGTTGGTGAGTTTTCCCTCTTACCAGAAACAGTTGCTTTTGTCAGGGTTTGTTTTCTTGTTTGATTCTGTTCGCTTTGTTTTGATCTGTGCCCTTTGGTTTTGGCAATTTCCAATTTCTTCCTCTCCAAGTCAAGTTAATGAGGTTTAAAGAAATTTCAGAGCTTCTGGGTACCACCTTGGCTTCTAGGGCACAGCATGACTACCTTGATCTGGTTGTCTTATTTCTTTTATTCTAAAATCTGGGGTTCTCAGCTGTATATCACAGAACAGGAAGAAAAGATAAAGTATATTTTCTCCATCTTCTACACACTCAATTTTGAGCATATTTCAATTATCCTTTCTTGTCCCCTCCTATTCCCATTGATGCCCATCCTCTTCCTAACTAGCTGTTTCTACTACTATTTTTTTTTTTGGTATGTGTGACTCAAAGAGTTTAAATTGGATTGTTTCCAGGATCATAGATGAGTTTGTTTACAGGACATGAATCCCTTACCAGTGGCTATACCACTAAAGAAAATGTCTCTCTCTCCACCACTGGCTATTAACTGCCTGTAAATCCTTGTGTGTGTTGGGGGTGAGGGGGCTCATAAGCTCCTCCCTGTCCTATCTTGTGCAGGTAATCACAACTGCTGTGAGTTCAAGAGTGTAACAACCACATCATGGCCCACACCAGCTTTCCACTCCATTCCATACCTGACTCCAACTCTTACCCTTTTTTCAGTCATGTTCTCTGAGCCTTGTGTGTGTGCGCATGCACACTTGTGCACGTGTATGTGCATGCGTTCGTGTGTGTGTGTGTGTGTGTGCGTGTGTGTGCATGCATTCATATATGTGTGTATGCATGCGTTCGTGTGTGTGTGGAGGGAGGGAGTGATGTAGGTGTCCCACCCATGACTAAGCAGTCCACAGTTATTTATTCTTGGTACTTTGAACAGTCATTGATCTCTGCAGTTACACATCATTGCAGAAAGAAGCCTCTGTGCCCTCTGCCTGTCTTATGCCTCCTCTGAGCGGACAAGAACTTTCTGTTAAGTTTCCATTTTACCACATAGTCTGGGTTTCTCAGAGGAGTCTGTTCTCTGTCCTGTTTAACTTAACCTCCAGTTATTTTCTGTCTCTGCAGTATTACGGTCTAACCTCTGAATGAACAACTACATCCCTGTTTCCTGAGCTTACCCCTTCCTTCCTAAAGGTGCCTGCCCTGCTACAGTGTTTCCACACTTGATACATCACCAAACCCCCACTGTCTCCTAAAACTTTCCACTGTGATTTGGGCTGGGGAGAAGGCTCAGTAGGCAAAGGTGCTTGCTGTACAAGCCTGATGACCTCAGATTATTTCTGGAATCCACATAAAGGTGTAAGGAGAGGACCAACTCTACAAAGTTACCCTCTGACTTCCACACACACTCAAAAATAAAACTTTGCATAGTGAGGACACTGAGTCATACAATGAAGGATCGTATAAAATATACGCCATTGCAGAGTGGACCTGCCCCTGCATGCCTGTCCCCTGTATGCCTATCCCCTTCATGTCCATCTCTTGCAGAGTCACCAGCCCAGTACTATTTATCTCTCTGTTTCTTTCCAAATTGCACCAAACTATTTTGAAATAAGTCATAGACATCATCATTTCATCCGTAAATACTTCAGTATGTACCTCTAACAGATAACTACTGTTTCCACACCCATAACTATTAGCAAAAGTTCCTTAACATAACCAGCTGTCTCCACAGTACTAACATTTGGATTCCTCAGTTGCAAAATCTATCTGATTGATTTTCATTTCCTATGGTACCCAGCATTGCTTTAAGCATAATAGATACTCAAACTATATCTTAAAACAATGAATTAATATAAAGTGATAATGCTTTTATAGCACCCTAAAGAGCTTTCTTTTTAATATTTATTTTATTTTTATTTTATATGTGTGGGTGTTTTGCCTGCATGTATGTATGTTTGTGCACCATGTACATGTAGTCCCTGTGGAGACCACAGAGTATTGGTATCATATCTCCTGGGACTGGAGTTACAGTCAGTTGTGAGCTTCCATGTGGGTACAGGAAATCAACCTGGGCCCTCTGAAGATCATCCAGTGCTTGAGCCATCTCTCGAACCCCTTGAAAACCTTGACTAAAGGAATTTGTGTAGAAATTCCATCATGCAAATGCTATGTGAGATATATGTACTACCTAGTATATTTAATTACCATTTCCCTAAAAGCAAGGAATTTACTTTATTGATATTAATAAAACAAATTCTGTTTACAAAGAAATATTGGTTTCAAAATTTGCAAATCCTTTTTAACTTAATTGTAATTTATCAGAAATATTTGGGAAGATGAAAACCTTGAATTGGTCAGTGATTTGGCAGTTGTAATTTTTCTTTAGATCTTTTCTTGATTTCTCCTGCTAATGAAATAGTTGTGTGTGGTGAAGGAATTTTGTTAGACTAAATTGCATTAGATTTAAGTTACTATATACATTTTACTCTCCTGTGACATGCTGTTGGGTGCATGGAAGTGTGGGTAAACTACTTAGGTGTCTTGTATGTGACATCATTATCACCATTCATAGACCTACTAGGGCAGAGGTGACAGACATCTGGAGCTTGTTGTGGGTCTGTGATCAGCTATGATATAGATGTTGACAGCAAGCCCTTATGGGATAGACTTACCCCCTTGTCCCCGGTCCCGAATCCTTAGTGGCCCATTACTCCCTGGAGTAGAGCATGAGGTTCCTGGACACTGAGGTTCCTTTGTGGCAACCCCTTTCTTACCTCCACTGCCTTCCACATAAGGCAGCTAAGTCAGGTGCCCTGGAGCATGCTGAGAGATGAAAGAGACTGAGAATATTCCTTCCTGAATGACAAGCCCAATACTTTTTATGATCTTTGTTTTAATTGCAGGGATGTGGTGATCAGTACACACAGAGAGATCATACCTCATTTTTCCAGGATCATACACTAAACATTTTTTCTTGCTGTCTTTCAGACAGAAGTGGTCTCCGCCAGTCAAGAAACCCTCAAAAGCATTTTACCATGGATATAGAAGATGAAGAGAATATGAGTAAGATCTAGCCTATTACATAGTGCCCAAGTAGTTCATGTCCCCTTAAAATATTAGTGTGTTTATAAATTTGATTAATAAGACTAGTTTGATGGTTCCTAAGATGTGGGCTATTGGCAGTGGTGGGTTTTTTATATAATAGGCATCAATATTTACTGTGGACATTTTTCTTACAGCCACCTATGTAGTGTTTTCATTCCTCATTGTCATCATGGGACCATCATTTTTATTCCCGAAATATGCCTCTAGGTGCCTGTCTCATAATGCTGTGTGGCTTCATGTGAAGTTGTGGTTCTTAAAATAAAGCTCTGAACTTTCACCAGTATAAACTCAAGAAAACCTTTTTGATTGACTCAGATTCCTGGTCACTGGATAACAGTTCAAAAAGCTCCCTTCAGACAGTCGCTGCTTCTGCATTGGAGGGAAGGGTGTCCACATGATCTTAGTCTCTGAAGACTGGAACGCGATTGGTGCTAGTGTGAACCAAACCCTCACTGGGGCTCTTTTCTACTCTCCACACCGTCTTCCACAGGGCTGCGGGGATGGGGCCTCAGGCACACCGACGTTTCCTCCCTTGGCATTGTTCTCTGTGAGTCACCAGTCACTTCTGCCCACCCTCAGTCCCAGAGAGGAGCAGGTCTAAAGGGGAAGTTGCCTGGAAGGCGGCACTTTTCCAGCTAAGGCGCAGAGCCACATTTTCCTGGGAGTGGTATACTGGTGAGAACCAGGCTCAGCACACTCTCTGTGACTCAGCCCAGTGGCAGGGACTGTTGCTCAGCAATTCTTGGACACCCAGAGCCTCACAGCACTGCGTGAGACAGGCGAGTCTGTTTGGCTGTGCTGGGTCTGGGGTGGGCTGTGCAGCAGGCATCCTCTACCCTGAGAATGACCACTGGCTGGCACGAAGCAGCTGCCCAGCGCCATTTCGGATAGTGTAGCTGGCAGGCTTTTGCCTCGGCTGACGTGGACACTGCTTACAGCTCACTGGTTGTTTCTCCTCTGCTCTTGAGATGTTTTAAGCTGTGGTTTTGCTGGCTGATCCACCCGTCACTCTCAGTGTTGCCAGGTCTTAAGCCATATTTCAGACAGTATTGCCAGTGCTGTGCCAATCCAGTAACCCTCCCCTGGGGAATATGTGAAGGTGTCCCCAGAACTACCTGCTGGCTGGGGACTGTGGGTTGTGTCTCCAGCTGTAGCCATCACCGTTGAGCCTTGGGTAATTTAACTAAGGAAGGGTCCTCCCAAATAATATTTTTGTAAAAATGAACTCTCGGGTCTAGTGCAAACTTGAAATGTCAGTCATATATCTCTTGTGGTTTTAAAAGCAGTTAAAGTTCTACTGTGATTCACTTCACATTCTCAATGCAGCAGTGTGGTATGCAGAGAGAGTGCCTGCTTCAGCAGAGAGTGGGCTCTGTCTCTAATTGGAGTATTTTATTTTTGTTTGTTCAGGAGCATTTTTTGATAACATGTGATGGGTACCTTTTCTTCTGAAGTGAGTAAGAGTTGAGAATGATTTCAGCTGTCACAGAAAGTGTATTTTTTTTCTCATAATCTATACTGTTACCTTAGTTCTGAGGGCATTTGGCTGTTTGTCACCATTAATGTTTGGCTAAATGCTTGCCGGAGTGCCTTGGTGTTTGTTTCTATGCTGGTCATACTGTTTACTGATGAACTCGAGCTGTGAGCAGAATGTAGTATGTGATGTTCTCCCCGTTTATTAATCTCTGTCATCTCTGCTCTGCCTTTTCACCTTTTATTCCCTGAGTACCGAAAGGAGTAACCTACCGGTCTTTTGCTGGAGGATGTTATAAATGAAAATTTAGTGCCCATTCCATTAGCTTTGTCAGCTGGGAGAAGTGGTGTGTGTGTCAGGAGTATTCTGGGGAAGAGGTGTCTATTGAGAGACCCCTTCTCCCACCTCACACATGAGATTTTCCATGAACTGAGTTTATCTTGATCACCTTTGCTGTCTCAGCTGAATGATGGTGGCCTTGCGATCCTTAACTCCAGAGACTGACCGCAACAACTAGGGCATTCCTCACATTAATCCTGCCCACAGGCTCACCGAGGAACATTTTCAGTGTTTTCAGATTGTTTGACATAAAGAAAATCTGTTGGTGTATTGCACAGTGGAAACAGACCCTGAAGCCACCATATTTAGGAATATGTTCATCCATTAAGATTTACTTTGGATTTTTAGAGCTATTGCACAGGCACACTGCACAAGACTGCAAAATCAAGTGATAAAAGAGGAATTATTGCTACTTTTGAAAGAAAGCTTAATAAACTTAAAGGAAGGACTGAACAATCCCCACTCTGAAAATATAGTTTCTCTTTTTGCTTGGTGGGAGGATGAGACAAGGTCATGGCTGTGTGTAGCCAGTTTTTCCTGACTCTCAACTCCCCTCTGAGTCGTAGAATAACAGGTATGCACCATCATGCCTGACATTTATTTCCCATAATATCAAAATAATCTTTTATTTTGCCATGTAAAGTACATTTGAAATGTAGGATCACCAAGTTATTCTGGAAATGTACCACCTGTCATTAGAAAGGCAGGGTTGTGGCGTGTTGTGAAATTACAGAGCACAGCTTGCTACTGCTCCAGTTCTGTATCTCATTCTTATATAGTTTCTTAGATGAAATTTATTGAAGATTCTGAAGCAAATAGCACTGATATATAATGAAAAAATCTTAAATGTATACATTATTTTTCAAAAATAAATATAAAGTCATAATACTTTATTATATAAGCAGTTTTCTATGATTGATTCATAAGCTAAACTGAATAATCAGATGTTGGTTAGGTATTTGAAGCCTCAAGAGCCAAATAAGATGTAAAGACACATTTCTAAGTGGCACCTCCTCTGCTGAGAAGTGCTGCTGTCACTTAAAGTCAGTATCCTTGGAAAGTAAGACAATGCTGAGATAAATGCCTATGACTGATGGCTTCAGAGGCCACTTCATTAGCCTTAGTGTGAGTCTTTGTGGATTAACTTAACATCTAATATCTTGGTAAGATAGAAAGATTTAGGATGTCTTTGGTAGAGAAAAGAATTTAAAAATTTTTATCTTCTAATGCAGAAGAAATTGATAAACTAACTAGAAGAGATAATAGGTGTTAGTTTAAAAAACAAACAAAAAAAACCCAAAACCTCAGAGTGCATTCAAGCCCCAAACAGTTATGTCTTTGGTCAATGTGTTAGTTCTTCTCATTTGCACTAAGGAAGGAAATAAACACACACACATCACTTACCCAGCTACAAAGAGATAAAGGAATCTATAAATTTTACATTTACAAGATCCTGCAACGAAGGCGTTGTAAGTTACTCTTTCTGGGCACCACAGGTTCCAGCAGCACTGATGTTAAGGAAAACCGCAATCTGGACAACATGCCCCCCAAGGACAGCAGCACACCTGGGCCTGGCGAGGCTATTCCACTCTCCAACGGGGGTGGTGGTAGCACCAGCAGGAAGCGGCCCCTAGAGGAGGGCAGCAATGGCCACTCCAAGTACCGCCTGAAGAAGCGAAGGAAAACACCAGGGCCGGTTCTGCCCAAGAATGCCCTGATGCAGCTGAACGAGATCAAACCTGGCTTACAGTACATGCTGCTATCCCAGACAGGACCCGTGCATGCGCCTCTGTTTGTCATGTCTGTGGAGGTGAATGGGCAAGTCTTTGAGGGCTCTGGCCCTACAAAGAAAAAGGCAAAACTCCATGCCGCTGAGAAGGCCCTGAGGTCTTTTGTCCAGTTTCCCAATGCCTCTGAGGCCCACCTGGCCATGGGAAGGACCCTCTCTGTGAACACAGACTTCACATCTGACCAGGCTGACTTCCCTGACACACTCTTTAATGGCTTCGAGACTCCAGACAAGTCAGAGCCACCCTTCTACGTAGGCTCCAATGGGGATGACTCCTTCAGCTCAAGTGGAGATGCTAGCCTGTCAGCCTCCCCAGTGCCTGCTAGCCTCACCCAGCCTCCTCTGCCCATCCCACCACCATTCCCTCCCCCAAGTGGGAAGAATCCTGTGATGATCTTGAATGAGCTGCGTCCTGGGCTGAAGTATGACTTCCTCTCTGAGAGCGGGGAGAGCCATGCCAAGAGCTTTGTCATGTCTGTGGTGGTAGATGGCCAGTTCTTTGAGGGCTCAGGGAGAAACAAGAAGCTTGCCAAGGCCCGGGCTGCACAGTCTGCCTTGGCTACTGTCTTCAATTTGCACTTGGACCAAACACCATCTCGCCAGCCTGTTCTCAGTGAGGGTCTTCAGTTGCATTTGCCACAGGTGAGGAAAAATGAGTGCTTGCAAATGAGTGGCCGTTTCCCTTGATGACGTTTTAAGCAATCTTTAGTCTTCACTATGACTTTGACTCCAGTGTTACTAAGTACTTAGCAGGAGCAGTTGTCGGTAAGTCTGACTATGGAGTGACTTTGCCTCAGTTTACATGGTTACTTGGTCACCGAGAATCTGATTTAATCTCCTCTGATTTATGCTCCCTAGGGCCATGACAGTGCAGAGCAGGGATACCTTAGGAATCGTACCAGGACAACCACAATTGCCTTTCCACTTAATTCTGCCCTAAAGGGATCCTCACCCCTTAGCAATCCTTTATTGGGAATGGGGCCAGGAGCCTAGATGCTGGAATTTTGTCCTTTGTTCAGTGGGGCATCCCTTGAGGCATCTCACAGAGAAATCGTGCCCAGAACAAGGGCTGCTGGCCAGCCTGCAGCTGAAGACCCCTATTGAGGTCAGGGTGATGGGACACTAGCCCCAGAGCAGTAGAGAACATATTGGCAGGGCAGGGGGTGTGGCAAGAAGGAGCCTTTTCATAAACACTCTAGCAGGGCGGGCGGTGGTGGCGCACGCCTTTATTCCCAGCACTCGGGAGGCAGAGGCAGGCAGATCTTTGTGAGTTTGAGACCAGCCTGGTCTACAAGAGCTAGTTCCAGCACAGGCTCCAAAGCCACAGAGAAACCCTGTCTCGAAAAACCAAAACAAAAAAACAACAACAACAAAAAAAAAACACTCTAGAAAGTGCCAGTTGCTAGGACTTTCTATGTGCCAAATTTCTTCTGTGGCATCTGTGTGGGCTTTTCCCTGCTCCAGTTGGACATGGACAGCTACTCAAGTTTATGCCCCTCACAGAAAACTCACCATAAAGAAAGGATGGGTCTCTGAAAGAGGAACAAGGAAAGGGACCTTCAGTCCTCATCAAATCCCAGATCATTGACTGTCTGGGTTCTTGGAATCCCAGATTTCACTGATCTGTTTTTCAGTGTTCTATCTTAATTCCTTACTGTCAAAATGTTCTTTAGTGTGGAAGCAATTGACCAGAATTAGTGAATTAACAAGTTAGCAAATGCAGTGGATAGGAAGGTTTGCATTCTCCTGGAAGTCAGGTGTGGCCCTTTCTCTCTGGCCTGTGATACAGCTAGAGTTGGGATGACCATAGTTCTTGCTGGGTTTTTTTTTGTTTTTTTTTTTTTTGGTTGTTTTGTTTTGTTTAAAAGGAAGGGTCTCATTATATAGCCCTGTCTGGTCTGGAACTTGCTATGTAGATCAGGCTAGCCTTGAGCTCACTAAGATCCATCTGCATCTGTCTCCCAAGTTCTGGGGTTAAACCCAAATATTGGTTAAAAAAAAAAGACTTATTCTGCTTTGCCTAAAGCAACCAAGTACAGCTTAGTCTAGAGAAACAAATTTGGTGTTTTACGGACTTTCTGTGACGTGTACTTATTTCCCAATTGGTTCCTTATTAACATCCCTCCAAGAATAAATAAACAAGTAGCCTATTGATTATTTTGCAAACTGATGGTACTAGATCCCAAGTGACTTTTATTTCCAGACTTAGATTTATTAAAATCTTTTGGCCTGAGTTCAACATTCCGTCTGATGTGGCTTGTCTTCCTTTAATGTTGACAGTGGTAGCCAAACCACTGAAACTCTTTCAAATGCCATGGGTCCCACAGAGGGATAGCAGATAGATGGTTTCAGAACAGGTGGCCTCAGCGCTGCTTTTTGTTGTTGTCATTTGTTTGTTTTGAGACAGGTCTCTCCATGCTGCTCTGGTGGTCTTGAACTCTCTATTTAGAGCAGGCTGACCTCAAGGTTACAGAGATCTGTTTGTCTTTGGAAGTACTGAGATTAAAGGCATGCCCCACCACACCCTGCTAGCCCTGTCTTCTTAAGTGGCTGCCTCAGTGGCTTTGTGTGGAAAGGACTGAGCTCCTGACCTGGGGAGCAAATGGCATTTGTCAGGATCTAGTCATGCTGAGGTAGGCTGGTCCCCTCCTTGCCTCTTAATGCTGCTTCCCTCTGGGTCCTGAGATGTCAAACACCAGTTTCTGGACCTCAAATTTGGAGCCACTTAAGAGTCTTGGAACAGCAGAGCTGATTCATCACATCTTTGCTCAGTGACACAACCAGCACTGCCCTTTTGAAGCCCCAGGGTAGCTTAGAAATTTATGAACCACAGAGGATGAAGACAGTAAAGTCTTTTCAGAGTGGACTTGTAGGACCAATCTCAGTGGTTCTATGCAGGGGTCCAGGGTGGGGAGACTCAGGACCTGCATTCCAGGATAGATGTAAATTCTTGCTTTTTCCCTAAAATATCTCTTACAGGGCTTGGACCAAGCGTCCCCTGCCTTTCTGATATTCCAGGCTGGGGTGGGGATATAAAGTCAGACAGTTTGGCCATACCACAACTGTGGCACTCTGCTATAGCAGGCTTGCAGTGTGGTGTTGCCAAGAGTCAGCTGTAGAGCAGGTCCTCACCCTTATGTGTGTTACTGAAGGTAAGTAGTTGGGGTATAGGATCTTGTCTTTGTTTTTTCTGTTTTGTTGTTTGTTTGATTTTTGAGGCAGGGTCTCCTTGTGTAGCTCTGGCTGTCCTGGAACTGGACCAAGCTGGCCTGAACTCACAAGAGATCAACTTGCCTTTGCCTCCCAAGTACTGGATTAAAGGAGTAGACCTCTATGCCCAGTTACATTTAGGATCTTTATACTTTTGTTAAGTACAGCCCCAGACACAAACAGTAGGGCCCATAGGGCCTTTTCAGATAGTCAGAGCTACTTGTGTTCTTCAGTTGCCCGTGTCTCATAGAATACATTCCATAGGCTCCTGCTTAAGTGTCAGGGGCTCATACTTCTGCAGAAAAGTCACTTAGAGCTGTGCCTGCCCTTATATGAAATTAAAATGTTGGAGGAGGCTGCTAGTTAGTTCCCAGCCACTTAGCCCTGAAATAATCACACAGAAACTATATTATTTAAATCACTGTTTGGCCCATTGGCTCTAACTTCTTATTGGCTAACTTTTACATCTTAATTTAACCCATCTCCATTAATCTGTGTATCACCACGAGGCTGTGGCCTACCAGCAAAGTTTCAGCACGTCTGTCTTTGGCCACGGCTCCATGGCTTCTCTCTGGCTCTGCCTCCTTTCTGCCAGCATTCTGTTTAGTTTTCCCCACCTAGCTCTGTTCCCTTATAACTTGCTATAGGCCCAATGCAGTTCCTTTTTAACCAATGATATTCATAGCATACAGAGGGGAATCCCACATCACAAAAATGTACATTTGAAAAATTCATTCTTTCATAATGTCATATATATTTCTCTGCTCATTTCCTCCCTCCCAGTATCCTCTCTTATTCTTCCCCACCCCCACTGAACTCCTTCCCAACAAGCTTAGGGTTTCTATTACTGTGAAGAGACACCATGACCACAGCAACTCCTATAAAGGAAAATGTTTAATTGAGGTGGTGGCTTATAATTCATGGTGGGGAGCATGGCGATGTGCAGGCAGACATGATGCTGGCTACATCTTGATATGCAAGCAAGAGAAAGTGGTCTGTCTCACTGAATGTAGTTTGAGCAAAGGAGAACTCAAAACCCAACCTCATAGAGACATACCTCCTCCAGCAAGGCCATACCTATTCCAACAAGGCCACACCTCCTATTAGTGCCAACTCCCTTTGGGGCCATTTTCTTTCAAACCACCACACCTTCTTTCTACTTTCATATCGTTTTCTTTTTGTGTGTGACCCACTGGGTCTAATTAGGATTGCTTGCACAAGTATGGGTAAGGGGTTATTTACTTGAGCAAGAGCAATTTACCAGTAGCTATACCACTGAGGAAAATGATTTCCTCTCCCCCAGCCACCATTAACTTCCTATAGTTCTTTAGGGCTAGCTGGAGCCTCAGAGCCACTCTGTCCCTCAATATTATGGTTATAATCTAGAACTACCTGGGAAGATAATGAAGGATTATCTTTATTAGGAATACCTGGGGCACTGGGGTGGGGAGTATCTTGGTTATATTAATTAATGGGGGGAGAAGACCCACACGATTTGTGTAGCATCTTTCTCCCAGCAGGGATACCTCGATTGTCTAAGAATAGAAAAAGCAAACTGAGCACTAGAATTATGCATCAATTCATTGCCCTCTGCTCTTGACTGTGGATATAAGGTGACCAATTCTCTCAAGCTCCTGTTGCTATGACTTCCCTGCTGTGATGGACTGTATAACCTGTGAGCTAAATAAGCCCTTTCTCCCCTAAACTGCATTTGCTAGGGTATTTATCACAGCAACAAGAAAAGAAGCTAATATACCCATCCATAATGGAATGTTGACAGAACCCAGCCTTTTCCAGGCATTGTGTGGGTAACCACTAATGCTCTTCCTAAGGCCAGGGAGTGGTTGCAGAAGCTGTGTCAGGTCTAGATGACGGTGTTTCTCAGCACTTCTTCACATCCTCCACCTCCTACTTTGTTTTCTATCCCCTTTCCACGGTGTTCTCTTAGCCTTACAGGAGATAATATAGACGTTCTGTTCAGGGCTAAACATTCAACAGTCACTGGTTCCCATCACTTTTGCCTGTTATCAGTCTCTACACTCACCGCTGCAGTCTGTACAAAGACATGTTTCTCTAAGACTAAGAGCAGCACTGGTCTTTGAGTATAAACATAAATATTTACAGGGCCGTTTGACAGCATGTCCATTTAGCAAAACATCTCTAAGGCCGTGAGCTCCCCAGCCATGGGCTTTGGGACAGATTTACAGTGCCAGGCATGAGTTTCCTTGTGTAGAGTGGGCCTCCAGTTCAACTGTAAAGTAACAATAACAGTCATGCCACAATTGCACTAGTGCACCCATGTTGCCAGGCCGTTAGTAGTATAGCACACAGGATCCATGCTAGGTAAAACCTTTACACTGATGACTCTTCTCCCTGTCGCACTCCCGCCCCATGCACGCACACCCTTGTTTGCTGGGTGTGCCTGTGTGGGTTTTCTAGAGGAGAAATGAGACCGTAAGGTTCTTCTTTGCAGTAGACAGTGTGCTGATACAGAGAGAGAGTGGTTCCACCACAGGGATCCCCTGGCCCTAAACTTGGTCTCTGCTCTTCACCCAGGTATTGGCAGATGCTGTCTCACGCCTGGTCCTGGGTAAGTTCAGCGACCTGACAGACAACTTTTCCTCCCCCCACGCACGAAGGAAAGTGCTTTCTGGAGTAGTGATGACCACAGGTAAGCATCTGGCTTGCTGTCCTGCCTGTCTGCTGTCTGGTTTGAAAAGCATAAATGCTCTCTTGTGACACCAACAGAAAATTGTCTTTTATTCTTTGTCTTTATGCGTCAGAAGCCTTTTCCTCCTTAGACTGAGAACATATCTCAGTGGGTAGGACACACATTTAGCAGTCAGGACTCCTGAGTTCAATCCCTAACAACTGTCCCTCCCGCCCCCGCAAAACAAAACAAAACAAAACAACAAAAAAAAACCCAAAAAAACCCAATTTACATAAAACAAAACTCTTTTCATCCAAAATAGCCCACTTTTTTTTCACTTTCAAGATAGGGTTTCTCTGTGTAACAGCTCTGACTCTCATGGAACTCACTTTGTAGACCAGGCTGCCGCTGCCTCTGCCTTCCAAAATATTAGACTTTTAAAAGAGAGAGAGAGAGCATACAGTGCCCTCAGAGGCCTGAAGAGAGCTTCTGATTTTCTTGGAATTGTAATTACAGATGTTTTTAGTTGCTATGTGGGTGCTGGGAACTAAACCTGTATTCTTAGTAAGAGCAGCAAGTGCTCTTACTTACTGAGCCATCTCTTTAGTCCCCAAAATGTTCAACTTTTTAACCTGTCTTTCCTTTGGAGAGAGCATGCTTTATCGCCGTATGACATCATTATGACCCGATATGCTCTAGAAACAGCATAGTACTGTCTGGCTTCTGTTGAAGCATGGATCCTTTGTGCCTTATTGGTGTCAATACTGCCACATCAGAGTGATATGAAATCTGAAAATACTTGGAAGCTGGTAAAGCACACCTCAGAGGTGTGTCTCTGCAGGCATTTCCAGAGAGGAGCAAGGGTGGAAGACCTGTCCAGAAGTGTCTGGCAGCATCCCATAGGCTAATGGTTCAAAAAGAGTTTAAAAATGGCAATAGGGGAAGCCCATTAATCTAAGCGTATCATTTTCATTCTGTCTTTCTGTTTGTCTCTCTTTTTCTCTCCTCTCTCTCCTTCACATTTACACCCCTACACACATACTCACACTCATAAACACACCCCTTTCCTGGTCACCATCATATATGAACTGCTCTGCTACAAGCTGTTCTGGTCCACTTTGCCATGTTAGACTAAAATCTATAATTTTGAGTCAAAATTAATATTCTCCCTTTAAATTGTTCTCTCAAGAATTCTTTTGCAGAAAAGAGAAAATACTAATAATGCCAATCACCTCAAGGACTAGCCTTTTATATCTTTTTGGTTTCTGTGTAGCCCTGGCTGAACTGGAACTTGCTCTGTAGACCAGGCTAGTCTCAAACTCACAGAGATCCACCTACCTGTGCCTCCCAAGTGCTGGGATTAAAAGTGTGGGTCACCACCACCTGGCAGTCTTCTGTATCTTTTTATGACCATTTTTTTTTCTCATAGCCCAAATGTGTGTCTGAAACTAGTGAAATGGAACTGGACACGTAGGTTTTATGTTCTCACTGGTTGAATGGCTTCATTCAACCAGTTATTAACCCCCATGAACTGCAGTTCTTTTCTTCAAAATGGAAAACAAAGCTCCTTGGAGGAAACTATGAAGACAAGTGGTGAGGATGATCCGCTAACACTCCTGGCACAGTGCCTTCCGCATAGCCTGTGTCTTAGTTCCTTTTCCTCGTTCTGTGATCACACGTCCTGATAAAAGCACCTTAGGTGGAGTTATTTCACCTCATAGCTAAAGAAGTCCATCATAGTGGGGAAGTCACTTGGCAGGAGCTGGAGGCAGCTGATCACATTGTATCTGCAGTCAAGAAATAGAGAAGATTAATGTTTTGCTCAGCTTCCTTTTCTCCTTTTTATGCAGTCTGGGACCCCAGCTCAGGGAATGGTGCTGTACACAGTGGGTGGGTCTTCTCATCTCAATCTAATCAAGAAAGATCTGCCATAGGTATGCCCAAAGGCCAACCTGATCTAGATAAGCCCTTACAGATATGCCCAGAGACCTACATCCTAGGTGATTTCTAGAGTCTGTCAAGTTGACAGTTAACATCAGCCCTCGCAGCACATAGAACACACCTATTTCAGTCACCAGTCACCAAGTCTGCTTGAAGGTCATACTCAGGATTGGTTTGTTGATGCTATTGGATTTTTTTGTTTGTTTGTTTTCTGTTGTTATTCTAGGAATGTATCCCAGGGCCTTACCCATGTCAGGTATATGTTTTACCACTGAATCACATCCCCTTTCATATCCAGGTCTTTGTAGCATGTCTGGGTCAGTGATCTATTTCATAGGATTTAACCATGATTTTCCCTCTCTGGAAGGTTACATTTGTATTTCACTCTTGGCATGGTTAAGTGTGAAAGATTACTAATGAAAACGTGGGTCTTGGTACTCTTGGGCCTTTAAGCTATTCCTCTGAGTCTCTTTAATATTTTACTTTAGAGGCTAATTTCAGGCAATTTGTATAGTGCTTCTTACCTATAGTCAAGGGTGAATGTTCAAACACCACTGCATGCCAGTGAACCACATGAAGTTTAGGGTATAGACTACAGGGCAAGGAAGGTAGCCTCCTGGAAGTGGTACAGAACAAAGTCCGAACCTATTTAAGGTTCAGATTCCTTGGGTAGGAATCAGGAGACGCTGAGACATATGAAAACAAGGTTAAGTGTTCAGCTAATCCTAAGTAGTCCTGTTGCTGAGAGCATATGTTAAACAGGCCAGTGTCATTAGTTGCCAGTCACTCTCCTGTCTTTCAGGTACAGACGTCAAAGATGCCAAGGTGATAAGTGTTTCGACAGGGACGAAATGTATCAACGGTGAATATATGAGTGACCGTGGCCTTGCACTAAATGACTGCCATGCAGAGATAATCTCCCGAAGGTCCCTGCTCAGGTTTCTTTATGCACAACTTGAGCTTTATTTAAAGTAAGTTTAGGAATAAACAAGTAAAGGAAGCTATTTTAAAAAAAATACTTTCTTTCAGAAAGCATTGCATAGACTTGACTTGTTTGTGTAAGCACTGAGGAATTCTCAGGACCGAAACTGTGTGAGGAATACTAATGCCAAGCTTTGCTGTCTGAGCAGGTCCCACTCTCCCATGATGCTCAGTTATGAACTAGAGTGAACTAACTCATACACATACACACACACACACACACACACACACACACACACACACACACACACAAGATGCATACTGAGAATCATAACATATCCATAAATTTCAAGTCTGTATTTGAGATGGTGGTTTTTGTCTCATGCATTGTGAATCATGCATTGTGAATATAAATATGTCTTCCTAAACTGCGTGGTAAAGAAGGTCATCTTCAGTTTATCACTGGGCATGGTCACAGCTGACCTTGCACCTGACTGCTCCTCTTGAAAATGCTGTTTCTCCCATGTGGTCTTTCCACCTTGCAGTCTTAGCCGTGAAGAAATAGTCACTCACAATTGATGAAAATATTGATCACTGAAGGGACCATAGACCCCTGTTGGCCACACACACCTTTAATTGTCACTTTCATGACTTTTCCCTTGCAGTAACAAAGAAGATCAGAAAAAGTCCATCTTTCAGAAGTCAGAACGGGGTGGGTTCCGGCTGAAAGATACTGTACAGTTCCACCTGTACATTAGCACCTCTCCCTGTGGAGATGCCAGAATATTCTCTCCGCACGAGCCAGTGCTAGAGGGTATGACGCCAGACTCTCACCAGCTGACAGGTTTTTAAGAAACATAATATAATGTAGTGTTAGAACACATCCACATCAGTGTTCTCTTTTGTTTTGTTTTTAAATTTCAGCCTTAGATATGGATTTGATAAGAGTACAGATTCTTTATTCCAAATTAATCTAAAATTTAATGAATGAAAAATGCTAATTCTAAAAGAAAGGTGCTAATTTTGGTTAAGTAATTAGAGTGGAACGAAGGCATTTCCAGCCTTAAGCAACCTCTAAGTGACCCCTGTACTTCCAGTAAGTGCTGACTGAGGCATGTGTGACTGAGCATTGAGGCTACATCACAGAGGAGGCAGACAAAGGCCATCAAGGCCCCTACTGTCCCATCCTTGGGAGGCCAGCCATGGACTGTGGTTTTATAACAGTTTGTATGTACAACCTACTCTGAGGCCGAAGCACCATGAATTGCAAATGGATTTCCTTAGCTATAAAAACAGCAATACTCACTGTAAATAATTACTACTCTTAAAAAAATAATAAAAAAGATTAAAGTCACTCATATTCCTATAACTCACTGCTAATCACTGGAAATACCTTCACATACTCCCATGGACTGATTTCTGTGTTTGTCTGTATTTATTTTTGAAATGATAAAAATACAAGTTAATGTATAACAAGCACCTGAGTATCTATCACTAAGAATTAGCAAATCTTAGCCTTTTTCTCCATTTGTTTCCACTTGTTAATTATAGAAATCATCTCAATGAAAATGTAAACCACCTTTTTCCATGTTCATAATTTAGTCCGTATTGTGTCTTTTTAGTTCAATTTACATATTTACTGAAATGTATATTATGTATGGCTTGAATAAGTGTTTGCATAAATATCCATAAATTATACTTTAAATTTTAGTACATTAGATGTGCTTTTCAGTAAGTTAGCTGTTTTATTACTTGTGGGTTTTGAACCCTCTCTTCCATTTAGAACCAGCTGATAGACATCCGAATCGCAAAGCAAGGGGACAGCTACGGACAAAAATAGAATCTGGTGAAGGGACAATCCCTGTGCGATCAAACGCTAGCATCCAGACCTGGGATGGGGTGCTGCAGGGGGAACGGCTGCTCACCATGTCCTGCAGTGACAAGATAGCACGGTAAGCCTGCCCCTCACCATGCACGTGTGATTCTTATTAGCTTTTCCTAATTCCCCAATTTCAAAATCATTTGGATTTTAACCTGGTTCCCTGCTCAGATGCTCCAAGAGTTCTCTAAAGACTAAGGTTCTATACAGGTGCTTCTAGGACTGCCTGGAGGGGACAAGGGAGACCATGGCGCAGGGCACCCCAGTTTCCCCACACCACTTGTTCAGAACATTCGTCATCTTTTTTTTTTTTTTACTATGTCTTTTTTGACATAAGTGTCAGGGTTAAGCTGGTTATGTTGGACATTCTACAGGCTATGAAATTTGACACAATTTGCTCCCAGAGGAAAACACGCAAGCATTTCCTTGTCAGCAGGGAACACTGTGTCCATGGTTGCTGTGCCCATCAGTTAACATTATGGCAATTGATCTTCACCAGTTAGAACAATGTGAGCCATCCCAGGCCAAGGCTAGAGCTCCCTGAACAAGCTGCTCTAGTTAACCTGCCGTGTGCCTGGGGAGCAGCTTCTCTTGGGAGCTTAGATCCAGGTCAGATTTTAGAAATCGTTTCTTCAGATGCCAGTACAAGTTCCAGTGGCTATTCCGTTTTTATGTTTCAGCAAATGTTCTCTTTGGTCAGGTGATGGAAAGGGAGCCAATCAAAAGTACAGATGCATATAAAATTAAACCTCTCTCTGCAGAACACACCCCTGTGACACCAGGATAAGCAGTTATGGACTTGCCACCCAGAAAGTCTGGACCTAGACATAGTGCATGTGTGTCTTTTTTGCCCCTTTCCTTGAGATGGGTCATACACCCAACCATATGTCCTTACGAGGCTTAGGGAGGCACATCTCGCAGTGTGGCATGAAACCTAGTCATCACTTATGAACCACTCATCTTTTCACCTGCTTTGAGCCCTTTGTATTGATTTTCTCTAAAGTGGATGTCATAGGGGAGCTGTAAGACTCAGAACTGGATTAATCATACATATGCCTTGGACCGTTCTCTCCAAGCACTGACACGGGCTAAGTAATGCTTAGCCAAAAGAAGGAAAGAGAAGAAAAGAAACAATCCAGAGGACCAGGAATGTTTGAGAATTTGAAGGATTTCAGTTTTGAAATATTTCAGTAGACTCTACCGATTGAACATACCTAACAGGAAACTCCAAACCCATATGCTCTAAACTCTGCAAGGCTTTAGCGTGTTTGCTCTTTATGTGTCTTTCCAGTCTGCCCTTCAGGTGCTCCCCCCACCCTGTGTGTGCGTGTGTGTATGTCTGTGTGTTTGTGTGTCTATGTGCACACACATGTATCTGTCCTTTGAGACCTACTCAGTGCTGTGAATGTCAACATTTAAGTCTGTGTTTGTGTTGTTAACTATTGAGATGGTGTGATGCTCTCAAGTCCCATTTTATTTCTCATTTTCATTCAACTATATTACTTTTTCTTTATGTAAATTGTTATTTCTGAAATTTACAAGTATTCTGCCATAGTCATGAGATACTCCCATCATGATTGACACTGGGATTTACTTTGGCTGNGAGACAGAAAGATTCCTCCAGACAGGCGTTCCCCAACAGACTGATAGCACTTAAGAGTTTAAGTGACATCTCTTCTGTAAAATCCCCAGAACAAAAACCTGAAAAAGCCTTGGGATCTCGTGGCATCAGGTGTGAACTGCCAGGCATTCATCCCTGGAATTAGACCACATCGTCCCGTAAGCCACTGTTGACAAATCATACAGAAGAAATTATTTCCCATGTGTATGGTGGGGGACTGTGCAGGTGTGTGTGACAGTCAGGTATTGAATACCACTGGAGCTGGAGGTACAGGCAATTGCGAGTCCGCTGATGTCTGGATTCTGGGAACCATACTCAGGTTTTCTGGAAGAACCTCCTCTTAAATGCCGAGTCAACTCTCTATCCCTGTAGTTACAATTCTGATTGCATAAAACATCCTAAAATTATAGCATTCTATTTTAAACTGATAATGATATAATTTCAAATACATATGAAAACCTTTCTAGCTCCATTCCCTCACACTTGTCAATATCACAGATTGTCTTTGTATTTTTTATGCCCACTTACATAGATCTGTAGTCATAATTTATTTAAATTCAGTTAATCAAAATTACAAGCCAGGTATGGTAGTGCATATCCAGTCTCAGGACTCAGAAGGCTGGAGCGGGAGAATCCTATGTTCAAGCCAGTTGAACTGCACAATGAGACTCTGTCTTTAAAATTAAAAATTATAATAGTTAACTTTTAAAGATTTATTTTTATTTATGAGTATGTGTGTGTGTCTATATGAGTGAATGCCATACATAAATGTGAGGGCAGAAGCTGGAGAAAGGGCATTGGATCTCTTGGAGCTGGAGTTGCAGGAGGTTTTGAGCCACCTGACATGAGTGCTAGGAGCCCTGGTCCTCTGAGCAAGTGCTATCTCTTCAGCCACTAACGTTACTGTATTTGCCCATGTGACTACCTCTGCAGGAGAGGCTCACATTTTTATCCAGCCTTCTATTGCCGTCTGCTGTTGTGATGCTTCAGTTTGAAGGGTTCCTGTCTGTGCTTCTGTTTCTTCTAAAGTCTAGAAATGATGAACTCTGCCCATTGGTATCAGGGTAATCCCCGAGAAAGTCATGATTCACCTTCATTTATGAAAGACACTTGAAGATATATCTTCCCACTCCTTTCTAGTTCATAACGTTTTTATTGAAAAACTGATAAGCACTGACTTTCCCCCACTGTTTCTTAAGATTGTCTTGACTTAGTTTGGCTGAAATATACCCACCGTCATTTTCCTTGTATTTATGCTCATTTCAGTTCTTTGCCTTTGAATCTGTGTGGTCTTTCTCTATCCTTGGGGTTTTAAGCAGTATTTTTTCAAATAAATTCTCATTTCCTTTCTCTTTCTCTCCTGGAATTCCCAGGATTTACATGTTGTTCTGCTTACTGGTATTCATAAGTCCCACAGCCTTTCTTCATTTATATTCTTTATGTTTTTCTTCTCTTCTCTACTGATGATTTTGATGGTCTGTCTTTAAGTTTACTATCTCCTTCTCCCATTGATCCCACAGCCAAGTTTTTCAGTTCAGTTGCTTTCTTCATGTTCAGAATGTCTCATGTATTGATGTAGTTCCTTCTGTGTTCATAATCTTATTTTGTTCATGCAGTCTTTTCATAGTGTTGAGTGCCTGTGTTCTCTTTTAGCTCAGTAGACATTCATATGTCAGTTACTTTAAATTATTTGCCAGGGCACTCATAGATCTGTATTTCTTTAAGATTGTGTTCTAGAAATTTATTGTTAGTCTTTGGTCCATGCTTCTCTTTTTTATTTTTGCTGCCTTTTATTTATTAGCTGGGCTTGAATATTTAGAAAAAGAAACACCTCTTCCAGCCTCTGCATATTGGCTTTGTGCAAGAAAGTTCTTCCTAATAAGTTTTGGTTTTTCTGAATTCCTAGTCCTTTGGTGTCTGCCAGTAGAATTGGATCCTAACCTGATGCTTGTCTATTTTCAGTAGCTTTTAAACTCTAGTTCTACCCCATCACTACCTGCCTTAGTTAGGGTTTCTATTGTGAAAAGACACCATGGCCACAGTAACTCTTATAAGAAAAATGTTTAATTGGGGTGACTGACATTTTCAGAAGTTTAGTCTATTATCATCATGGTGGGAAATAGCAGCATGCAGGCAGACATGGTTCTGAAGAAGGAGCTGAAAGTTCTATATCTTGATCCACAGGCAACAGGAAGTGAACTGAATGCCACACTGTGTAGCTTGAGACCTCAGTGCCCACCCCCACAGTGACACACTTACTCCAACAAGGCCACAGCTCCTAATAATGCCACTCCCTTTTATTTTTTTTCCAAAACCACCACATTCCATGGCCCCCAAAGCCTTGTAGCCATATATTATAAAAATTTATTCAGTCCAACTTCCAAAGTTCTCATAGTCTATAATAGTCTCAAACTTATTTTAAAGTCTAAAGTTCAAAGTTTCTTCTGAGATCATACAATCTCTTAATTGTAATCCCCTATAAAATCAAAATCAATAAGCAGATCACATATTTCCAACAAATAATGGCACAGGATATACATTACTATTCCAAAATGTATGGAAGGTAGCATAGTGAGGAAACACTGAACCAAATCAAGGCTGAAAGCCAGCTGAGCAAACTCCAAANTTTACAAGTATTCTGCCATAGTCATGAGATACTCCCATCATGATTGACACTGGGATTTACTTTGGCTGCCTTCTCCCTGCACCCCTAACTCCTGGAAGCTCACGACAAAACCTGTGCTAGAGCCTCTGGGATTTTAGACTAGGAGTCTAAACATCACAGAGGGTGTCAGGTTGCTGTTCCATATTTGCTCCCACCACATTTCATAAGCAGACATCTTGGGACTTAGTTTGCATCCGTCCTCTTATTTGTGGGACATGGAGCATTTCTTCAGTAGCTGTGAACCACTAACTCATTTTTATCATCCGTGAATTGCATCTGTATATCCTTTACCCACTTGTCTTTGAGTTGCTTTCATTTGAAGCCTTTTCTAATTCTTCTTTTAAAGATTATTTTATTTTATTTGTATGCATGTGCGTCTGCATGTATATATGTGAACCACGTGCATGCTTTGTGCCTACATAGGCTGAAAGAGGATGTTAGAATTACAGATGGTTGTGAGCCATCGTTTGAGTGCTGGATCCTGAACCTGGGTCACTTCTGAGCCATCCCTCCAGTCCTGCCCTTTTCTTCTTGCTTTGGAGAGATCCTTTCATGATTGTTACTACTGTCATCCTTAAACCTTTGAGGTAATTCAGGATCTTCTCTGGATCCTTGCCATTGAGTGGCCTTGTCACCTTCTGGAGATCATGACTAAGTACATGAAGGCTTATCTGTGGACTGTCCCTTCTGTTCTGTTGCACTGTATGTTTGTCTGTCAGTATCATGGTGATTTGTTTACTATCACTTTTATACCATTTTCAAATCAGAAAATAGGACCCTTCAACCTTTTTTTTTTCCTACATTGTTTTGTCTTTCCAGGCTTCCTGGAGATGTCACAGGAATTTACTGTATCCCATTGCTTTTGTATGTTTCATTTTTATTTTCATGCATTAAGTTCCTTTGCAACTTTGGTTTGTTGATGACTGCAGACCATGACATTTGGTTTCTGTATATTTAATTTTTAAATCTTCATATTTTATATTGATTTATAGTTTTACTCTATTGTGAGTGGAAAGTTACTTGTATGATTTAATTTTCTTAAATTTTATAAGATTTATTTTGAGACAGATGCATGGTCTGCCTTGGAGAATATTCCAGATGCACTTGGGAAGCATGGGTAGCCTGCTGTTCTTACAGTGGAGGGTTCTGTGTTTCTGATCGATCCAGGGATCTACAGTGTTCTACGTCTGTTGTTTCCATCTTGCTCTTGTCTGATGATCCCTACTCATTTGGGCCATCTTTTGCATGAAATACCTCATGTCGTCTCTTCACTTTCAGCATATCTGTGTCCTCAGAGCTGAAGTCAATTTCCTAATATGTAATCTACCCTATGTGATTAATTCATTTGTCAATCTTGTCCTTCGGCTGGGGAATTAGCCCACTAACATTTAAAACATTCTTGGTAGGGAATGCTTACCTTATTTCTGTGCGGCATATAGTTTTATTTCTCCCTTATTTATTCTCTTACCACCTTTCTTTTAAAATGTCCTCATAGGAGTCATTTCTTTTTGTATATTTTCTACAGAACTTCCTTTGTGACTATGATTCTTTTTTTTTCAGGTTTTTTTTTTATTCATTGTACATACCAACCACAGTTTCCCCTTCCCTCCCTTCTTCCCAACTCTCTCCCCCCACCAACCCAATGCCTATCTACTCCTAAGAAAGGGAAGACCTCCCATGACCTCCCATAGAGAATCAACAAAGCCTGGTACAGGACTAAGCCCCTCCTTAACTGCATTAAGGTTAAGCAAAGCATCACACCACAGGGAATGGGCTCCAAAAAAACAACTAATGCACCAGGTCCAGATCCTGGCCCCACTGCCAGGGGCCCCTCAGACCAAACAAGCTATACAACTGGTGCCCATATGCAGAGGGCCATGCAGGCCCCGTGCTATGTGTCTAGAGTCCTTGAGCTCCAATGCGTTCTGAGAAGCTGTCTCTGTGGGTTTCGCCATCTTGATCTTGACCCCTTTGGCTCATATTTTCACCCCTTCTCCTCTTCAACTGGACTCCTGGAGCATGGCAGAGTGCTTAGCTGTGGATCTCTGCATCTGCTTCCATCAGTTACTGGATGAAGGTTCTCCTCTAGGTGCAGGTGGAGCCCCTGACTCCAGCCTCCATTCAACAGTTTAGCATTTAGGTCATTTTCATTTCTTAACT
>JAQHUG010000422.1:1208919-1220364 GCA_028555095.1 Dicrostonyx torquatus | reverse complement strand
CCAAAGAAACACACAGAAGTCTACATTAATCAAAAACTGGTTGGCCTTTAGCTAAGGCTTCTTATTAACTCTTACATCCTATATTAACCCATAATTCTTGTCTATGTCAGCAAGGTGGCTTGGTACTTTTATCAGCAAGGCATTCTCATCTTGCTTCCTCTGTGTCTGGGTTATGACTGCAGACTGCGTCTTTCCTCTTCCCAGAATTCTCCTGTTCTCATTGCCCTGCTTCTACTTCCTGCCTGGCTATTGGCTAATCAGCATTTTATTAAAGCAATACAAGCTCCTAATCTTTACAGGGTAGAAGACCATTATCCCACAGCACCCCACAGTTCAAATATTCCATGTTCTTGCTAGTATGGCCCATTAAGCAGTTCTTAAAGTATTCCACTGCTTTTCTAACCTAAAATACAAAAGTCCAAATTCCTCCAAACAAAAGCATAGTCAGGCCTTTCACATAAATACCCCACTCCTGGTTAGTTAGGGTTTTTGTTGCCATGAAGAGACACCAGACCACAGCAACTCTTATAAAGGAAACATTTGTGGGGGGCTTACATTTTTAGAGGTTTAGTCCATTACCACCATGGTGGGTCCTGGTGGCATGAAGGCAGACAGGGTGCTGAAGAAGGATCTGAGAGTTCTACATCTTGACCCACAGACAACATCTGACACTGGGCGTGGCTTGAGCATTGGAGACCTCAAAGCCCACCCCTATAGTGACACACTTACTTCAATAAGGCCGCCCTCCTAAGAGTGTCACTCCCTTTGGAGGCCATTTTCTTTTAAACCACCACACTGCTTAATCAGCCAAGACAGACACCAGTCCTCTAGGCATACTTCAAATAGGTAAGATGTTGGTTCGTGACCTGCCCTGTTTCTGTCCCAAGGTATGAGTGTTTTCCCAGCACCCTGCACATTCTGTGTAGGCAGAGGCCACAAACAAGCATGCCAGACTCTACTGACTTTCCTGTCCCTTCACTGCCGTCTCCACTCAGTTTCACAGTGTTCCTCATTATGTAGGTTCTCAGTTAAATACTATTTCTAACTTTCCCACACCTGTAAAAATGAAAGCCGTATGGTAAGAAAATAGTTCTGACCATCAGTCAACATCAAGTTAGTCTAGCATAGGAGCAACCTAGATGCTTTGCAGAACGAAGACATTGGTTTGAAGGGTTTGCTGAGCGAAGGGAATCTGCCTTTGGGTGAAGGGGAGGTCACACAAATAATTGCCAAAGTCAGAATTCTTAAGACTCTGTGTCTTTTATTTCATATTTAAAAAAATATTGCTTTGCAGAAAAACAAAGGCAGATTGACAGAAATAGGAACATACATTTCCAGAAAAGACAAAGAGCTAAGAAATGACTGCTCAGGAAAATCATGGCCCAGAAATAGCATAGGGTCCCAAATGATGCCAATGGGATACAGGGCCTCTAAAGAGGGTACTGTGGAGATCTGGATGGATAAGGTGCTGGGCAGAGGCTGCTAGCACTACAGCATTCCAGAAGGGGTGGAGAATTGAGATCTGGCATAGGCTGAGGATGTGGAGGGAGGCACTAGCAGTCACCATAGTGTCCAACTAGCCCAGCAGTAAGGGCAGCCCTACAAGGGTTGCAAGACTCTGAAGAAGCCTGAGAATCTTCCTGGGACTGCTACGTCTGTGGCCTCTGCTGCCCAAGCATGCAAGAAAAGACAGATCCAAGTACAGAGAGAAGGCTTTTTGGCTTGTTCCCTTGGTCAAAACAGGTGGTAGGTAAGCAAGGGCTGCTTTATGGATGGAGAAAGGGCCTTCTACAGAGGCATCAGAAGCTCCTGGAAGAGCCACACTGTGGGCAGGGTTATTTCGAAGGACAGAGGTAGCTTTCTCTGAAGGTTAATTGTGACATGGAAGCAGAGAAGGGGACCCACTGAGCAAACTGCTGTCCTCAACAGGCTGCTTGTCTGAGCAAGGGCTGTGGAAGGAGGCCATGGTTGAGTCAATGTAGTACTCTTGTTGTATATCTTCTGGTCACTGTTTTTGGTGTGCTCAGGGTCAGGTCAGGCTCTACAGTAGATTCAGGAGGGAGAGATCAGATGACAGCACTGTTTAGCCTATCCTCAAAGAATAACCTAAAGAAAACAAAACCAAAAAAGCCTCAGACCAGTCCTGAACCCAGCGGGACAGGCCTAAGGCCAGGAGGCGGGGGTACCCACTGTCTTCTGGTGACAAATTGGTTTCATTTCTGGGGCCTGAGCAGGAAAGTTCCTCATCTAGTGCCCTGCCCTAGGTGGGCGTGGAAACTGGGCAGGCATCTCTAGGTGTATGGTTGCAGTGCGTGTGACGGTTACTTGGCTTTGCTACATCGAATCTTGCTGTATCTGTGATGTCCTGCTTGGTGGTCTGTGGTCCAGGAAAGTGGGCATGGCTATTCTCTGTAAGGCTGATTGACAGGAGCATGTCTTTGAGTAGAGCTGGCTAAGAGCTGTTTTCTACCCAGTGCCTTGGAGTTCTAGAAGCTCCTGGGATCAGAACTAATGAGTCCTAACAGATGCTGGTTTCTGCAAGATCACAGCATTACTGCCCAGGGGACTGAGTTCTGCTTAAGTCGTCTAAATCAGCAGGCTTCTCATCTGCATCAGAAAGGAGCCCTTGGGCTTCCAGAGCTGAATCATTTCAGATGTTCTCTAAGGATGGGGAAGACTGTTTTAATTTCCTTCTTAGAGGGTAGAAAGAATGCGTCCTAGGAATTACAGGTTGTGCACTCAGTATGCTGACCTTCTTTGTGGGGGCTGAGAGAGGTCACAGAGACTAGAAGTATAAGTTACATGAAGTAGGTGAGGGAACTCAGTGGGTGGTACATGTGTGCCCAGTCCTCTACACTGCAGCAGGGAAGCCAGGAACCTCGGGAGCTCCAGGGGAGCGGATAAGAAAGAACTGGCCTGTTGGACAAGTGCTAATTTCTGGGGACCTGTTAGGGGGTTCCTGGAAGGGAGTGGACTAGATCAGTCATTGTCTTCCTAGGACTGTGCAGCTGCTTCAGGGAGAGAGAAGCAGACCTCTTGTTTCCTTCAGGGAGAGGTCACAAAGGCAGGGCAAGAGTGGCATCATTTGACCCAAGTCTAGCTATGGTGTTAGCCAGAAGTCAGAGCCTAGATCTGTTCTTTTTATTTTTAATTCATTTCTTATTTATTCTTTATATCTTTCTCATAATGCCTTGTGATCCCACCCATCTTCCTCCCTGCCCCAAAATCAAATTTAAGAGAAAAAGAGGGAAAAGAGAGAGAGAGAGAAAAGAAGAAAGGGAAAATCTTGTCATGGAAGTTACAGTGTGCCACAGTGAATCACACAGTAAACCCTTTTATCCATATATTTTTACATGCAAGCATTTATTAAAAAAGAATCGTTAGTCTAGTTCAAGGCCCCTGGTCTCTGCTACACCATTGATGCTGGGCCCCTCACTGGGACTCTTCTTGGACATACATCCCATTGCCTTGTGTTGTGGAGATCCTGCAGCCCAGGATTCACAGGACTGCCCCCGCCCCATGCTCCAGCAGATGGGGTGGATTTGGTATGGATCAACACATAACCCTGGTTCTGGGCCTAAGTAGTTGCAGGGTTGGTTGGTCAGTCCTCCAATTCTCCCCTGTCTTGCTACCAGGGTGGATTCTTCAGCATTGCCCTGGCTAGTTCACTCCTTGCAGCAATGAGCAAAGGGTGGGGCCTGATTTCTGGCTTTTGTATCCTCAGGGTCAGTTCTTCCATGCCTATACCTTCAGGGCCATCTATGCTGTGTTGCCCAGGGGAGGAATAGGGGCCACTCTCCAGCTGATGAGGGATGGGGCAGCCCTCCTACTCTTAGGAGTTCAGGGCCAGCTCTCTCACCTACTCAGGCGTTGATGGAGTTAGGGCGGAGGAAGTCCCCTCATGCCACCGTAAGGCAAATGTTCACAGCACTGGGGCTGGCTCACCCACACCTCTGCCAACAGGGTCAGCTCCACTGTGCTGCCCATGCAAGGTGCAGGGTTGAAAGCCTAGACCCATTCTTAAAGCTGTGACAGAAAGGGAGACATAAAGGTAATGCTAGATGTGGCCTTGAATGAAAAAAAGAAACAAAAGGAGGCCCTGACTGCTCATAGGTTTGGTGGAGGAGAAGGTTTATCGTAGGCATGAGGGAGAGCACAATCAAAGGCATCTGGAAGGGACCAGACTGAACATGATGGGCCAACTGAATGGAGCCACCGTGAGGAGGAGGAGAGGAGAGAGGAGAAGGGGACCAAGAAAAGCAACCAAAAGGGCAAGAGTCCAAAGAAGAAGGCCAAAATGGACCATGTAGCCAAAATGGCTGCATTATATAGGGAAGAGCAGCTGGGGGATGGGCAAGGTATGCTAGCCAAGGGGACTCTATTAGAAGTAAGGATGGAGGGATGCTAGTGTCTGCTTTGATATGTTAATAGGCATCTCAGTTAGCCCTGTGTCCCAGGTTTGAGACCTAACAGCCCTGAGCAGCTGGAGGCAGGTGGCTAAAGCTTGACACGCGTGCAGGTCCCCAAGTGAGGCTCAGCAACAAGCTGTTGCTTACTGGCTGTGACCCAGAAAGCACCCATCTGCCTTTTACTGACTCCTATGCAAGTCAGAGGCTGAAGTGTACAGTGCCCATCCAGTGACAGTAGGTCTAGGGTAAGGCTGGGCCTTAGCCCTTCTGCAGTCAGGAGTTCTCTCTTCCCACATCTGCTGAGGTTTGCAGCATCTGGCCCATTTCCCAGTCTCACTGCCACTTACTTGGACTCCTTCTTCTGACACACGTGCCTCAGGGACCCTCTCTCCGTGAGTCCCTTCCCTGTACTGATGACTTACTTTCTAAATGCAGTGCTAGGCAGTCTCTCTCTAGACACCTGTGTCAAATGGGATTAAGTCCATTTAAGGACGCCTCAAGTCCTCCAGATCCTGTCTCACCCTTTCCCTTAGTGGTTCCGGCCACTCGGATCAACCCCACCCTCTGGCCTGGCCTGCCCTTTGTCTCAGAGACTGGAGTATGCCATCCTTCTGCATCCCCTCTCTTTGGGACTCAGCTATAGGAGCCTTCAGTTGGTACCTCCTCTTATGTGGGCAGCCTCTCTTACTCCTTTTCTCAGAGAAGCCTGTACTTTGCCTCATATTGGTTGTACCTCGGTTCATGAGTCTTGTTTGCCTTTGGCTGCTGTATTGTTCAGCACCTCGTCTGTGTCTTCTCTTGCCCCCTCCCATCTGCTTAGTGCCAGCCATACATGACACACATGCAAGTTGCTTGGTATGCAATGGTTTCCAGGTTCTTAGCTTTTCTTGTCTGTGGGATGAAGAGAGCAGACACATAGAAAGCCGGTGGTGTGTCCAAGTGTTGCCGCTGCAAATGTCAATGGGTGGTGTGGTGACTGCCAGCTCGTCACCGTCTCTGTTTCCAGGGCATGCACTATAGTTGTCACACCTCCACTCCCACCCTGGACACCATCCTCTGAGGAGCTGGCTCTGGGGAGCTCCGCATGAGACTGCAGCCCTGGATTAGGACTTGTTCTCTAATTGAACAACCATTTTATTAGAAGGAAAAGTATATGTGTTTGCCCTTGAGAAATTTCCCTCAGGTTTTTCACAAGAAACATTTGACTTCTTAATATCTTTTAAGAAATAACCTTCAGAAAGTGTGTTGTCATGGGAAAACATAATAGCTATGCTAGTTAGTTTTTATTAACTTGATGCAAACCTAGACATAGCTGGAAAGAGGGAATCTTATTTGAGAAAATACCACGGTAAGATTGACCTTTGGGCAAGTCATAGAGAATTGTTTTAATTAATGATTGATGTAGGAGGTTCCAGTCCAAAGTGGGTGGTGTCACTTCTGGGCAGGTGGTCCTAGATGATGTAAAAAAGCAGACTGAGCAGAGCGTGGTGTTGCACGTCTTTAATCCCAGCACTCAGGAGGCACAGGTAGGCGATCTCTATGAGTTCCAGGCCAGCCAGGTCTACAAAGCAAGTTCCAAGAGAGCCAGGGCTGTTACATAGAGAAACTGTGTCTCAAAAAAACAAAAAGAAAGCAAACTGAACAAGCTATTGGAAGCTAGCCAGGAAAACAGCATTTCTCCATGACTTTCTTCAGTTCCTGCCTCCAAGTCCTGCCTTGAGTTCTTGTCCTGAATTACCTCAGTAATGGAATGTGATTGACTGAGAGTTATGAGATGAAATAAACCCTTTCCACCACAAGTTGCTTTTAGTTGTAGCATTGTATCACAGCGATAGAAACTCTAAGACTGTGATCCAAAGTTATTTCACTGTGTAAGATAATTTTTAACTGAGCTGCTAAGTCAGCAGTTTTCACTGCCATGGTCTTCACCTTTTACAGTCCATCCAGCGTTAGCCGTGTATCTCTGTGCTTTGTCTGTATGTGATGCCATCCCTGTGTCTACTGAGATGTGTTTCCTTCTCCCTGCAGCTGGAACGTGGTGGGCATCCAGGGGTCCCTGCTCAGCATTTTTGTAGAGCCCATCTACTTCTCCAGCATCATCTTGGGCAGCCTGTACCATGGAGACCACCTCTCCAGGGCTATGTACCAGCGGATCTCCAACATAGAGGACCTGCCGCCACTCTACACCCTCAACAAACCCCTGCTCAGCGGCAAGTACCCTTGCGTCACCTCCCACCTCGGTGCCCTGAGCTCACAGTATCTAGGTCACCCCACCTGGAGCCAGCATTTGGCTGCCAGGCAGCAGCAAAGCCTCTTGACCTGGTCTCCAGGGCCTTTTAAGGCAATCTTTCTACAAGATAAATGCCTTTCCACAGTTGCGAACCTCGGTATTCACTAGAGAAGTTGCAGGAGCCTGACACATCTATGCTTTCTCGTGTACTTTGTATTCATTCCTGCCCCAGTGGCAAAGACTTAGGCAGTCTTCCCAAGACCAACCAGGCTGGGCCTTGGCAACCATCCATCCAATCCAGATGTTATCCAAGTGCTGCTGACACCAGCCCACAAGTTTCCTCTGAACTGTGGTAGGTGTGGCAGCTATGCTGACCATACATGCCTGTCTTTCATTGGTGCCTTCTCCTACCTTTTACACCTTTACTGGTTTCTTTTCTTTTTTAGAGTGTCAGTGGCTAACAGTAGAGTGAACAGGAGCTTTTGAATTCAAAGGTCCTAACTTCTAAGCCACCCTTATTTAAAAGGACACAGTTAAGGTATTTTTACTCTTTTAAAAAATAACATTTTACTTACTTCTATAAGCTCAAAACTAAAACCATATCCTAAACTAAAAGAAAAAAATGCTTCTTTTGGGGTGCATGTGTTCTCTGCCTCAATGCCTGGCTACTAGCATGTCTTTATCTGCAAGAAAGCAGTGTGGACTTTTATTTGATAGCATGTCCTTCTGAATGAGAAGTACAGGGGTACTGTTCAGTCTCAGGAAGTGGAGCGTGACTCATGGCTGAGCCACCGGACAGCACCAGAGTCTTTGCAAGGTGCAAGCTTTTGGAGATGTTTTACTTTTGAAATAGCAGCAGTGTGCTGCTGGTGCTGCTGCTTCAGTAAGGACACCTTCAGATTAGGGTGCCTGAAGTCAGGTGATCTAGGACTGATAGAGGGCAGGCAAATACTCCTGTTCCCATGCTCCATAGCAAAGTCAGATCCCTGAAGAGTTAAAGATGGGAACAGATACCATAGTGGGTGGCACCAGAAACAATAGCAGAGAACTTGATATCATCTTTAATTTGTGAGGTCACACTCTTGGAATACCCATCATAGCAGAGCCTTCTCAATTCTCTAGGATGTTATCTTACATCTAACTTCTCTAGGATGTTATCTTACATCTAACAAGTGACTTAAACAAAGGGAGATTCAGTACATCAGCTGATTTCTGTCAACCCCTTTCTGAGCTGAGCAGATGTGGTGTAATATATTTGTTTGTAATAGTTGTGTTGTGTTTGGAGACCTTGCCACCTCCAGTTTTCTCTGTGAGAATGAAGGCCATTGTACCGTGTGAATTGTCATGCCTTTAGGGAGCAAATCAACACACACACACAACACAAGATGATTAAACTCACCAAGACAAGGTGACCTAAAAATTCACAAATCAAGGTAAAAAGTCTGGTACCAAGCTGCTTCTGCTGCTGCTGCTGCTTCTTCTTCTTCTTCTTCCTCTTCCTCTTCCTCTTCTTCTTATTTTTGTTTTGTTTTGCTCATTTTTAATGCTGCCACATTTGAAATAAGAATTAATTTTTATTTCTCCATGAAACTATATCATTGAGAATTTGCTGGTGCATTGGCTTTGGCATGAAGCCACACATACTACAAGTGATGGTTTGTATTGCAGGCATGTGCAGCCACACTTACCTTTTTATACGAATGCTAAGAATCTGAACTCAGGTCCTTATACTGTTCGTGGGACAAGCACTTTACCTCCTGAGCCGTCTCCCTGCCTCACTTCACAGTGATTGAGACAGAAAGCTCCCTAGCCTTCTCAGCAGCTCTTCCCGGTTAGCTGCATATCCAGCACTTGCATATTTCAGGGCAGCTGGGTGTCAGCTGTCTTCCAGTAGGTTAGTTGATCTTCTACTAACCAAGACCACTATCCGAGGCTCATTGAGATACAAAAAGGAAGTCCAGTGGCAATAATTGTGCCTACATCAGTGCTCTAGGGCCTGGGTGACAGACAGGCTGCTGTGATGGTATGGGGTGGACTGGGCTCCCTTATTGCTGGTTTCAAGGGCAATATTGTCACAAGAATGAACAAACCAGGGGTCATGGGCAGATGATTTCTAGGAGTGTAGCCTGTGTGTGAGGGAGCTCTGGGGAGACAGTAGTACTGCCAGGTCTTGGGGAATCTGTACTCCTCCTTAAAGGAGAGCAGTGGCTGGTCATCCTAGCGGGTTCACAAACAGCAACCAAGCCACTTTGTGTAATGAAAGTAAGAGTAACAGTCCATAGCTAACTATAAGTAATGAATTTTCAGGGGACACAGCCACTCAGAGGCTCCCTCACTCCAATGTCTAGTGGCTCTCTGGGCCATCATGGGCAGGTACCGTCTACATAGCATCACTCTTAAAATTCATGCCTTGAGGCTAAAGAAGTAGCTCAGTTATAGAGTACTTGTGTTGCATGGGAAGTCCCTTGCTTCAGTTCCCCCGGAGGGAAGGGGTTGGATGTTCAGTTTCTTATTTGCAGAATAAAGACTAGGGCTGTCTTAGTTAGGGATTCTATTGCTGTAAAGAGACACCATGACCATGGCAACTCTTATAAAGGAAAAATATTTAATTGAGTGGATTACAGTTTAGTCCATTATCATCATGGTACCACATGTTGGTATGGAGGTAGAAAGAGCCAAGTGTCCTATATACTGACTTATAGGCAGCAGGAAGCGGTTTGAGATACTAGGTGTGGTTTGAACATGTAGGAGGCCTTAAAGCCTACCTCCACCTGACACACTTTCTCCAACAAGATTACACCCACTTCAACAAAGCCACATTTCCTAATAGTGCCACTCCCTTTGGGAGCCATTTTCTTTCAGACCAAACACAAGTGCATTTTCCTTAATCTACTAATAAGGACTAATAATAATTTCTAAAACACGAACCAATAAAAATCATAAGTATCTGTATTCATAATTATATGTAGAATTCATTTCTTATCATCCTATCATATGAGGAACCTATTATAATTTGCCTTTGTTTTGAAAGTAAGAAAAAGTCAGTGCTAGTCCTCCTGATTCTTTTGTTGAATCCATTATTAGGCCAATTCACAGTTTCTCTGCAGTTTTGTGTTAAAAGTTCTTATTTAGCACACTTAATTTACAACAACTGGGGACTCTCATTACCAGCCGAGTCATTCCTGTTTTTATTGGTTTCTGCATGGTGGCCTATGATCAACTCATTACCCTAGTTCTCACTTTGCAGCCCCAGAGAGGTAAGTTGCTCATGGGTGTCCGTCCTCATGATGTGCCAGCCCTGGAGACTTGAAATGTTCTTGTGTGACCATTTCGAGCCTTCTGCTCAGATAAAGCATGTAGTTAGATTGGAACCTTGGGCTAGCTATTTTCTTTTTGCCTTATTTGCTCTGCTTTTGTTAAATATGGCAATTTACTTAGCTTAAAATATAAGGGGGGTGTTTGCTCTTCTTAGTTAATTGACAATTTAGTGTCAATGTAGAATGTTGCAGAGCTAGTGCCTAGAATTCACTCAGCAATGGGCCTTCATTCTGGTTCTGCCACACAAAAGTAATGCGGTTGGAAAGGAAGATGACACAATCCAAGTGGTCATTTGTATAGAAACATTCAGTTTCATTATGGTCAGATTCCCACGAGTCACAGCTACGTGGACATTTGCTCCTCCTCCCTTCAGAAAAGGAACTGTCTTGGTGTTTTGCATTCAGCAGTTGGAGAGCTCAGCAGTTGGAGAGCTCAGCAGCAAACCCAGGAGGAAGCAGTTGTGGATCCTAAGGTGAATCAGAAGCAAGGATCCCCGTGAGAAACTGAGAAGGGTATTGTTCTAAGAGGAAGTGACATGACTCAGGAAGTAGCCCAGGATGCTGAGTTGTCTGTCACGGCCACAGCCTTGAACATGCCCCTTCACATGTGTCTTAGCTGTTAAAATGCTGGGCGGGCTCAGCACACATACTTCTCTGCAAGAACCTTGTTTACAAGCAGCAGTGCTGACAGCTGCTGGGTAACACTGAACCAGCTGTACCTGGTAACGTCTGTGGCACTTTCCTTCTGAGCAGCGCCCATTCTTGTGGTGTCTAACATCGCCTTTTTTGTGGGTAGCCATGCGTGTGACCAAACTCCATGTTTTGAAAAGTTCTAGAGAGCGGTAAGGTCAACTCTTCTTTGCTTTTCTATCTTACACCCTTACTTTCTTACTATGCCTTACTGTGTTAAGCTCAGCTTGACCTAGAACTCTTGATCCTCCTGCCTCAGCCTCCTGAATGCTAGGATTACATTACAACATTGGGGTACATTACCACATTGAGCTGCGAGACTGCAGTAGTTCTCTTCTCTTCTCTTTATTTTGAGACAGGATTTCTCTATAACAGCTCTGACTGTCATAGAACTTGCTCTGTAGACCAGACTGGCATCGAACTCACAGAGATTCATCTGCCTCTACCTCCCTAGTGGGATTAAAGGTGTGCACCACCACCGCCCAGCCATAGTTTTCTTTCAATATCTTTCTCAGTCATAAAATGAGTTGAGATGCAGTTCTCTCCAAATTCTTTTCACATTTGTTTAGAGTTCATATTAATGTTTCATTAAATGTTTGGTTGAATTCATAGTAAAGCCTTTTTATGGAGGTTTCTTTATAAGGAAATTACAAATTAATGATTTATTTTTATTTTATGTGCATTGGTGTTTTGCATGCATGTATGTCTGTGAGGGTGTTGGATCCCCTGGACTGAAGTTACAGTTATGAGCTGCCATAGATATTTTTGAAGAGTAGCCAGTAGTCCCAACCACACTGAA
>JAQHUG010000422.1:1166559-1203804 GCA_028555095.1 Dicrostonyx torquatus | reverse complement strand
TAGGGCTGGATTTGCTCCTGGCTTCTGCTCCCAGTGGAGCTTGTTTCCTCCAGCTCTCGCTGTGCTGTCCTAGGAGTCTCGTTCAATTCCACTCCTGTTTTGTATTTTAATTACTTCTGTTTCTTCATTATTTTCATCTTTTTGTGTACACAGTGTGTTACTTGCTCTTTCTCTAGTTCTTCAAGATGCTAGCAGAGATTATTGTCTTTTACTGCTCTTAAAGCATTTATAAATATCATTATGTTGTGTTTTCACTATTTCAGAACTACTTGTCTATAGATTATTTGCAAGTGTGCTGCTTACTTTCAGAATAGTAGAGGGGTTTGCAAAAATGTCTGTGTTACAGTTTCAAATGGACTTTCATTTTATAATCTAGGTCCTTTTAAATTTATTAAAACTTCTTTTCCATAGCAGTAATGCTCTGTATTGGGCTGATGAGATGACTCAGTGGTTAAAGACAATTCCTGTCCAGCTCAATAACCTGCGTTGGATCCCCTGGGTACACATGATAGAAGGAAAGGATCCATTTACCACAGGCTATCTTCTGGCCGCCACCTGTCTTTTCTGTTCTGTGCATATGTATACAAAGTAAATATATACATACTGGGTTTCTATTTTCAGACAGGGTTTCTGTGTGTAGCCCTGGCTATCCTGGAACTTTGCTCTGTAGACCTGGATGGCCTCAAACTCAAAGATCAGATTGCCTCTGCTTCCTGAGTGCTGGGATTAAAAGTATGTAGCACCACCACCCTGCATAAATATATTTTTAAAATATGTCTTTATAAATGTTCTGTGAGAACCAGAAAAAAGTATGTATCAGTTGTTTTTAGGCAGAATGATCTATCAAGCTGACTTTGTCTTTCATGTCCTAACTGATGTACTTGACCTGTCAGTTCATGAGAGGGTGTTGACTCTCTCTTTACTAGAATTGCAGATTGTCTCTTTCTCCTAATTTAAGTGTGTACTTCATGTATTTTTTTTCAGCTCTGTGATAAATGCGTAGAAGTTTAGGATTTTTTACTTCTCTTAATAAATCAATTTCTTTATCATTATAAGATGACCTTTATCTCTGGAAATGTCCTTTGTTCTGCAATCTGCTTTGTGACCTCAGCCTTCCTCTGATTAGTGATAGCATATATACCTTTTAAATATCTTTTTATTTTAAGCATGATAATCTCTTCCTTTTCACTGGGGTGTTTAAACCGTTTATTTTTATTATGATTATTATTAACTTTGTCAGTTTTGCTACTTATTTTCTATTTGATCCAAATGTTCTTTGTTGCCTCTTTCCATTTTTTTTTCTCACCATGGTATTAATTGTGTTTGATTATATTTTACCTCCCTTTTAGGTTTTTAGCTTTTACTTTTTTGTAGATTTAATAACTTTAAAGGGTTTATAATATATATCCTTAATGTACCACAGTCTGCTTTCAAGTGATACTACCCCACTTCACACACAGTGGCACCCCCCTGACTCTTACAATAGATGCTCCATTTCTCTTCCCCCAGCCTTTGTGGTATTATCACATTTTAATTTTTTGTGTGCTAAAAATTCCACATTATTACTTTCATTTCAAAATGCTATTATCTTTTAGAGGTATTTAAATGATAAAGGAGTCTCTCCCCCTCTTTTCTCCCTCCCCCTCCCTGTTTTCCTTTGTGTGGGTCTGGATTCCTACTTGCTATCATCTTCCCCTTTGACTGAAGGACTTTCTTACCTTCCTTTTAAGAGTCTCCTGAAGATGAATTAACTATTCAGCGTCAGTATGTCTGAAAGTGTATTTTGCTTTCATCTTTAAAAATAGATTTGCTGAGCTCGTGTATCTTTCTGGGATGGTAGGGGCTTTATGCTTCTTTAGAACTCAAAGGCCATTGCCCTGTCTTCTTATCTGCATTGCCCAGCCCATCTTGGCTCCTCTGTTTGTCTTCCCTGACTGTGCTTAAGATTTCTTACCCTTGCTGATGTTGAGCAGTTTACTGGGATACGCTTTGATGTCATTTCTTCATACTCCTTTTGCTTGGGGGTTGCTGAATGTCTTAGTTCTGTAGTTTGTTGGTTCCATAGAATGTGGATAGATTTTATTCTTGTTTCTTCATATATTTTTTCTGTGTCCCATTTCTTTCAGGAATTCTAGTTAGACATAAATTTGGTTCTTTCATGTTATCTATTTCCTCCCCCACCTGTGTGTGTATGTGTGTGTGTGTATTTTATTCTGAGTAGTATCTCTCATCATACCAGTGGTTCACTGGTATTTTTTTCTGCACTCTAAATTGTGTGATTAAGTCTATCATAGATACTTTTTCCTCAGACACTGATTCCTTTTTAGAAGTTTGGTCCAGGGCTTTGTCTCTGTCTTGTACTTGCTAGGTGCCTTTCCCTTCAGTCCTCTCAGAAGCCTTTAGTCTTGAATAACAAGCATGTTGTGGTGAGTCTTCCTGCTCAGGGATACTCTCTGCAGATTACCTCTGCATATCTGTCCCTGTGCTATTCTCTCCTAGGAACTCTGGCCGTAAGAGGGCCATGGCATCCACATGACACAGCATAAAACTTAAATGTGTGTGTTCAGTTTCCTTAGCCAGATACCTCTCTTTCCTTTCTTTCTTTTTTCTTTTGTTTTTTTCCAAGACAGTTTTCTCCATGTAGCCCTGGCTGTCCGGGAACTCACTCTGTAGACCAGGCTAGCCATGTACTCACAGAGATCCTCCTGCCTCTGTCTCCCGAGTGCTGGGAATAAAAGCATGTACCACCACCACCCTGCCAGATATCTTTCTAAAACCTTTCACTCTTCAAAGCAAGCCTGTGGTTGGTTACAGGGAAATAACTTGAGTACGAGAATGCACCTGTGCTTATTTGCTAAGTACTAGGTGTCCACACACACCTGGAGTGCCGTGCTGTGAGACTGAGTGGCCTGGTACATGGCATTTTAGTGGCAAGGCTATAGGCTGTCTTTGAGTCGTCCTACTGATGCCACTTTGTAGAACTTGAGGCAGCTTGCCCAGCTGTCCTTTGCTAGGTTTCTAGCTCTGTTGGACCCCAGGGAGAGCTAAGACTTGGTGGGAAATCCTGTGGATTCAGGAATCTGTCAGACTGTAGTCCTGTCCTTCACAGATGAGTATATAGTTATGTATCACCTCTGACTTCTTAGCCCTGTTTTTCCTGGGCCATCAAGAAACAGCTGCACACTGGGAGGCTTAGCCTCCTCCTCGTGGCAGTCTCGTGCTTTGTCCCGGTGTGATATACATCCTGAGCTTTGAACTGTGTGCTGTGCTGGCCACCTCCTTCTTCCTGGTAGGAAACAAGGACTTCATGTCACTTCTGTGTATGCTCTCTTCCAGGCATCAGCAATGCAGAGGCACGGCAGCCGGGGAAGGCACCCAACTTCAGTGTCAACTGGACAGTGGGTGACTCTGCCATAGAGATCATCAATGCCACAACAGGGAAGGACGAGTTAGGCCGCCCATCCCGCCTGTGTAAGCACGCGTTGTACTGTCGCTGGATGCGTGTACACGGCAAGGTACTGAGGTGCCCTCACTGGGTGTCGGCCTATCTCCCCCAGCGTGTCCGTCTCCATTCCTTCCATCCCTCCTGGTTTTCATCATCATGTCGTCATTGCAACTTCCTAACAAGATCATTTGAAAACTCTTTCTTCAGATTGTTGTTAGCTTAAAAGTATGGCCCTGGTTCCACAAGCCTGAGAGCTGCCTCAAAGGCAGATTCCTCCCTTACTCCTGCAGAGTCTTAGCTGCTGTCCTGGCACTGAGGGAGGAGACTGCTGCTGCCACTGTGCTGGGAATCACAGAAAGGAAGGGAAATCACTGAGCACTGCCATGCTGGCTTCTTTTCCCTTCATCAAGGGTCAGAAACTTAATTTAGCTTCAGAGCCCTTTTCCCCAGGTAAAACTTTAAGCTAATAAGGCAGGATAACATTCGTTCTTAAGTCAGGGATGTGGTGTTTTCTTACAATGAGGCCAGCTTAGAGCAGTGGTGTGGGGCTCAGACAGGCTCTCCCATCCTCATGGGGAAAGACAAATGCTGTCATGGTAACCCAAGGGCTCTGCAGGACACCTCCTGTTTCTGCCATGTGGCAAGGCCTGCATCACCTAGGTGTTCTTTTTAATAGTTACAGGAGACAGGTGGAACTTGTGCCCTGGGATTTTCCAGAAGCACAGGTTCTGCAGCCATCTGTCTGACCTGCAAGCCACTGCTTAGAGATGGAACTGAGTGTTAGGCTGGCCTCTTGTGGGTACCCTTCTGTTCTAGGAGAGCACCTTCTTCTGTTTGCTTTTTCACGAACCAACACAATCCTGAGCATCATTTTTTGACATTACCCTAGGTTTCTCTCTCTTCTGTTGCTGTTCCAGTAGTTGCTTTACATGTGCATGTATCCTTCTACAGGTTCCCCCCCACCTGCTGCGCACCAAGATCACTAAGCCCACTACATACCACGAGTCCAAGCTGGCAGCGAAGGAGTACCAGGCTGCCAAGGCACGTCTGTTCACTGCCTTCATCAAGGCGGGGCTGGGCGCCTGGGTGGAGAAGCCCACAGAGCAGGACCAGTTCTCTCTCACTCCCTGAGCCAGGCGGGTGTCAAGCACAGAGTGCGAGGCTGCAGTGCCGAGTCGTCCCCCAGAGCCTTGCATCCGAACTGGGACAGGTGTGCACTTTAGGGAGGGCATCGGGAGTCTGGGGGAACCACTGGACATCAAGCTCCGTCCCCAGCAGCTCTCACCCCAACAGGGCCGCATGGGGACATCGGGTGCCGGGCACCTCACATGTGAATGGGGATCAGGTGCACAGTGGAGGTGCATGGGGGGGGTCATAGGGGCCCATCACCACCCCTTACCATACATTTCCCCTCCTGAGCTACCCAGTGATCGCTTTATATCTCAGTTTACATTAGACATTGAGTTCTACTGAGTAGGGCTTCCTAAGTATAGGAAAATAGAAATTACTTTGTGTGAGATTCTTGAATAAATAATTTATTCAGAGCTAGGAATGAGATTTATAAAATAAGAAGTAATTATGTCAGGTCACTTTTATGCCACATTATTTTAATTGCAAAAAAAAAAGCGCGTTTCTATGTGGAAGAACACGAGAATATAGAGGAGAGAACCACCACACACACATCTATGCGTGGCCGCGCCTCTCCGTAGGTCCTTCACAGTTAGGTCCTCACAGTAGGTTTTAACAGCTCTCCTGGGGTGACCCAGCATGATATGGTGTGACCCTGGCACATACCAGTCCCGCGGCAGGGATGCTGTGTCCTGCAGAGCCTAGGATTGGCTGCCTCTAGAAACTACCATGCTCCTGGTTAGGCTTAAATCATGGAGAACTCGATTTGCTTCTAAATAACTGATGATCAAATATGTCCATAGCCTGTTTTGGCTGGTCATCATTTGGGGGTTTAAACCATGTAAGTTTTGTGACCTAGAAGCACTCAGTAGGGCTGCTATGCACACAGAGCACACAGCCTGCCTTCTGCTCCTTCCTTGGGATCTGGTGGGTCAGAACCACTGACTACTCAGAAAGCTTCACAGGATGGGAAAGAGTTCTTGAAGCAGGTACCGTTCTTGGAGCATGCCAGGTAGGGCATAGTATTGTTATTCCTTCTAGCTTTATCAGGCACGTGTTTATAAAGCATTCAGGTTGAAACTGGTGAGACAGTGTGAGGCCGGAACGCTGCAGACCAGAGATTGGTGTCTCGACAGGCAGGCCTGGGTGCTATTGGCATCTTGTGGCTAAGCCCCAAAATGCTTCTCAGCACCCTTTAGGCACAGGGTGGCCCCCAGGACCCTGGAGTGGACCACCTGGACCGCCTGTGCTCAGACTTGCCCCAGGTGCCTTGTTGCTTCCACTCAGGATTAGGGAGGAGTAGAGAGAGGAGGGGCTGTGGCTGTCAGCTCAATGTGCCAGCCTGGTCCAACAGGTTGCTCTGAAGAGCCTCAGGGCATGAGCAGAGAAGATGCAGACTCATCCCACAGCACACATCCACTGCAGCTGCATCCAGAGCACTGACAGCTGCATGGCTCTGCGCCGTTCACCCAGGTGTTTGTGTCCTTGACACACTGAGAAAAACCAGTACGAAAGCATAGCCACTCTCGGTTCCACCAGTTTCCCAGCAGACCTCAAGAGGCTGTGTGTTGTTGCTAACACGGGACCTACTTGTGTCCCCATGTCAGGAGCCCTGTCTGCGTCCTTGTGGGTATCTCACATGCTTCTCGTCCTGTGGGACTTGATCCTCATGGCATGAAGGTCCTATCAGAGCTCTCTAGTGACGTGTTACCACAAACATCTCCAGCTCACCACCTGCCCTCCTGACAAGGGTGAGCTCTTCCAGTCAGGATCACAGAGCCCTGTGTGCCATGGCAGGGCCTTGCTTGGGTAAAATGCACTGGGGTTCCTTAGGGAAAGGGTCTCATATTGTCATAGTATCAGCACCTTCCCCACAGGCTCCTGCACTTTCCAGAAAGAAAAACACCATGTTGGTGTGCTCTTACTCTTGTTTTTAAATTGTATTTTTTCTAGTGGAGGTGGGGAGAGGGACTTAATTGGGTTTTTCTCTTTGTTTTTAAGTACATTTTGATTTTAAAGTGCAGCAAAAGTATATCCCATATACACTAAAAACTTTGCATTACATCTGGCTTTCCATGTCACGTAACAAGGGTGCCCAACCAGGAAGTGAATGTTACAGCACTCGGAGCACCTGAAACCCAGGGGCCTGTCCTGCGTAGACCTGACCTAGACCCTGGAAGGAGGGAGGAGGGCAGCCTGGAGGGCACCCTGTGGTGAGAAGGAGGCAGCATGGGGCATGCATTGCCTGCCCTGCTCCTAGGTTAGGGCAGCTCAAACAGCCAGTGACCAGAGAGAAAGGAAAGAGAAGTGCTAATTTAAGATACTAAGCTCTTTGAGCCCCTTCCTGAAGGTCACCATGGGTGACACCATGATGGTAGTCCATGTCCAGAACCTAGACATCACACATTCAGCAGAAAGCTTGACACACCAAGAACATGGTAGAAATTTTTTGGATACTTCAGCAGGTAAAGGTCAGGAGGTCCTCTGTTCTGTGTACTTTACTAAACCTGAAGTATTAATTCCACAAAGCAGTATCCCTCAGGACTATTCAGGCCCAGCTTTGACAGGGCTGTAGCTACGCACTAGGAGGTCACTATCACGAGGGAGTCTCAGGTAGGCTAGCATGTTTGTGTAGGGCCAGGGCTTTCCACTTAGATCTAGGCAGGGTGGCTGTGGTGTCCATTAACCCTGACCCATTAATCCTATCAGGAGGAAGCACCTCTCCCAGCGAGGGACACCAAAGAACTACAGCTTTGAATCTGAGTCTTTGACCATTCTTTCTATATTGAAGGTTTTTTTTTTTAATAATTAGAAATAAGTTTAAGTGTGCAAGCCATCATCTCATAAGGCTTTTATCCCCAGCTCATCTTACCCAGGCTGCAGTTACTTGTTTTTTAAACTTATGTCTCCCCTTTAGTTTCAGACAGGTGCACCAAGGGTGGGCAGCCACCAGAGGGTCAGGATTGTGGGGTAAGCTGCATATTACCCCATGCTAAGAGTAAATACACACAACACAGGAGCAACTTGTCACTTCCAAAATATTTTACTCCGGAAATGTCAGCTCTGTCCAGTCGTAACTTGGATCCAGAAAGAGAAAGAAAATGAGCTGCAATTCACATCTGTAAGTTCTCAAAATTAGGGAGCCTCTCCGAAGATTCCTACATATTGTCAGCCCCAGACTACAACATGGGAAGGGCAGAGTGTATGTGTTCACTGTGTACAGCTTGTATGCGTCCTTGTCTCTTGGCATATCTAGCCTGTGACAGTCTCCCCAAGGCTGAAGAGGTGGTGACACCCAATCTGCAGCTGTGAACTGCTCCACTCTCAGGCTACTGAGTTCATGTGACATTAGGGAATGAGCAGATTAGTCACATAGGTCTGATCAATCGTGACTGGCCCCTCAGTGCACTTTTCCTTCCGTTCCTGGGGAAATTTTCATGTTTCTGTGGTAGTGCCTGTACTTTGTGTTTGCTGTTTGTATAAGTGCCCAGCCTCAGAAGCACTTAATTGTAGCCACAGCAGGAGCTGATGGTACATAAGGAACTGATGGGCCATTCTTCTGAATGGAACACAGTGGGTTAAAAGCACAGTTTGTGGAATGTTCATGGGATAAGCCCCTGAAAGCTGTTTGCTTTTCCAGGCTTTGAGTTATATACTTTAATTTGATTTTAGAATCTGGACACTTTACATGAATGTAATTCAGCCAAGAAACATGTTGCTAAGATACAATCCTCAGTGTTCTCTGTATGTATATTTATGTATATACCACATGTTACAGCCTGCATGAGCTTCCTCTCACACCGAGCCCAGCCGGAACTGAGCATGAGATGTTGTCACATGTAGACAAAGGACTGAGATGTTCTCAATAAAGACTAAGACATTTCACTACGACTTCTTGTGGAGATTGTCCTTTTTACTTTTGTTCTTGCCTCCATTGGTGGGTCTAGAGTCAAAACCTCTTGATCATAATTTGAAAGGTCTGGATAGCTGCCACCTGAGAGCTGTGGGTCTTGAGTGTGTCTGGTCATGTTATTTTCTGCACCAAGTAATCAGTGCATGTATCCACCTTGAGATTCCCTCAGTTCCTTGCTCCTGGCTGCTCTGTCTTCCTGGGGGAGATTTTGGCTCTGCTCCAGTATACAGGGTGCTGTGGAAAGGAAGGACGTTCATGATTCAGGGACAGTTGGCTACAAGACTGTAGAAAGCGTAGTCTTGAGGGAATGTGCATGTATTGTGTAAAGGAGCATGTGGATAAGTCTACAAGGACGGCACTGTGGCTATGGTGGAGTTTGGAATGGCTTTAATTTTAGTTTCCTGTTGAGAACACCTATTTGGTTGATATTCTACAATTAAATATAAAATAAATGTAAAGGTGTTTTAAAGAGTCATATGTACCATATAATCTTCCTTCCTTCCTTCCTCCTTCCTTTCTTTTGGTTTTTTCGAGACAGGGTTTCTCTGTAGCTCTGGAGTCTGTCCTGGAACTTGCTCTGTAGAACAGGCTGGCCTCAAATGCACAGAGATCCACTTGCCTCTGCCTCGCAAGTGCTGGGATTAAAGGTGTGCACCACCACCGCCCAGTGCCCATCTATCTTTTAAAAGCAGTACAGTTAGAGACATGCATGACCTGCTTCTCTGTTTTGGAACTGGTCAGGTAGTAAAGCCAATTCAGCTGAGAGTTTGACTTACTCAGTTAAACACATTTGCTTTGTTTATCTCAGAATGAAAACAGGGAAGCCAAGCTGTTAACCTGTGACCTAGAAAATGCCAGCTGCCTCTACTCCTCTCCAGGGTCAGAGGCCACTTGGCTGGGTCTCAGGCAGTTTGCCTTTCTGCTTGTGTCTTTTATTTTCTGTGAGTGAACTAAATGTCCTTTAAAGTACTGCAGATGTACATTCTGGTGGGAGTTACCTGACTTAGCTTTTTAGCAATCTGTTTACTGCTCTAACTGGCGGTTGAACCTGGGAGAATGGGTCCTGAAAATGAGGTGGACCAAAGTCTCGTGCAGTAGCCAACTTTATTCAGAGCATGAGTTTATCCTTTGGGGTTAAGAATGGTCACATAAGCAAAGTTCTCAGGAGATCAAGCTGTAGACAACCACAGGGACAAGCTGCACGTGGCGAAACCACGTTTTTCTATAGAGGCGTGTAAACAATAGCAATAGCCAGTTGTCAATAATCCAAAGTAAACTCACTTCTCTCTGCTACACCTGGGAGGAGCAGGAAAACACATTGCAAGAACAGTTCCATATTTTTGAAGAATAAGGTCACAAGACTGTCTTGTTTTCTTGAAATTTTCTTACAAGCACTCAGAATTCTGACAGCAACTCCTACCTTTCTTTTTAGGAAGTTTGAAGGAGCATTTGATGATGATGCTAACAAGAGAAGGGCTGTGATACAGTTAGTCAGAGCACGTGCCTCACATGGACGAGGCCCTGAGCTCCATCCCCAGTGCCACAGAAACCGGAGGGAGAGAGAGCGTGCCTGTGCAAGTAAACACACTAGGAGCCACAAGTGTGAGGACACGAGTCCTCTCACCTCAGTGCATAACCTGAACATTCACCTGCATGTTTCATGAGGTTGTTACAAATTAAGACTCGTTTTCTTTCAAAACAAAACGAGTCAAGTAACTATAGTAGAGCCACGTGTTTAAAATCCTGACTTTATTGTCTCCAGAAATTTCTCTTCCAGGCTGTCTACCTTAACTCATTTCTCATGGTTTTCTTTTTCAGTCTCCCTGGAAAAGCTTGCTAACACTTTTGTTTCTGTTGGAAAAGTAGGTCAGTATTTTTTCTGACAGAAGATAGGTCTGGCTTGGTTCACTGGTGTGACAAGAAGGATTAGGTTACATGGAGGACATTTGCCATAAATAGACCGCACTAGCTCTGCAAGTGCACCGTTGCAACGGAATGTAAAATGTTGGCGTAGGGAAAGCATTTTATCAATATTAAATTGGGGGCACATTGAAATTTGCATCTCAATGTCCCAGACCCTCCTGATGAATTAGGTTTAACAAGGTGACAAAGAATCACAGATAAATGGCAGCCCCTTGATAAGTTGTGTCATAAACACCGTGACTCAGGGTGACAGGATGACAGGCTCTTCTGCAAGCCAAGTGGTTTCTAATCCTTTGCTTTAAAACACTTGAATAAAAACCTCATTGACTTGACAGCTGACGAAGCATTAAAATCATTCTCACAACTTTTAAATTTTTAAACCACTGGATTTGGGGGGTATTACTTAGAAATTCAGAATGCAGTCAAGATTGTTGCTATGATTTTTTTTTTTTTTTTAGTGCATTCAGTTTTCTAACATACCCACAGTGACAAAATTAGAATGTAACTGAGGCTAAACCTTGCTACAGTGGAACAACAACCTTGGATGGAGGTTGGAAAAGCCCTTTATCAACCCATTAGGAGGTACTGGGTCAATGACATTAAGTTACCACCTGACATGTACTTTTGAAAAATTGTGTGTGAAAATAACATAATTCCAGGGTATCATTAACAAAGCCTTTGGCTAGAGTAAATTTAAGCTTTCATTCATAAGAAGTTGTTTGTAGCAGAGAAATTAGTGTGATCACCACTTTGAGAAGCAAAAGGGTCAAATTATATAGGGTCAAGTTCTCTGCCAAGATGGGAAATCATCAAGAAAGACAGCTTGTTCTGCCAAGTGGAAGGTGGAGTGGGGTGGCATGCCGGCTAAATCAGATCTCAGTAGACCGCAGTCACCCAGACCTCACAGACTAAGAGCCAGATGCAGGGAAAGCCAGAGCTGGAAACCTGGGGCGAGGTATCAGGAAGTGGGAGGGACGCCAGGAGAGAGTTTGTGTGCTGGAGCAGGGCTGCAAGGGAGGGAAGGTGGGACTATGCAGAGTAGCTACAGCTGTAGACATTTAAAAGTAAGGGATAATGAACAAGACCAAAGTCCCTGCCTATGAGCCCCTCCTGAGCCTGCCCAGGACCTCCCCAGTGTGGGTGGGGGGATCTGTAGCCAGGTTGTTCGCAAAGTGGTCACCCTACAGGTAAATTTCCAGTGAACCCCCGCTGCTTCAAAGACCCCAAAGTGCGCCCTGAATCGGCAGGCCATTGCCGAGTGTCTGCTGAGCTGCAGCCCCAGCGTCTTCTAAGGCCAGAGACCCTCTGCTGTGAGTACATCCTGTCCCCCCAGCTCCATCTGCATCTTCTTAAAGTGCAGAACATGAGTTTCTCCTTGGCAAAGACGAAATGGAAAAAGTGAGGATGTGGGGGCTTATGTGGAGATGGGATGTTTTTAGCAAAGTCACATAAGGGCATCCTTCAAGCTTGTTTTGTGTTTGTTTTCACCCTGCACTAATCAGCTTAATGTGGATGCCTGGGTGTCCCGGTGAGATGGGGGATCCATTCCAGACATGGATTTGCCTTTGGCAAGAGGGAAAACATTTCTTACAGTGCACTGTTACACATTCTAGAACTTTTCCTATAAAAACCACTTCAAACTAAGTAATCGTGGACAGTAACTTTTTTTTTCAGAAAGCCATTTAAAAGGATATAGTTGAAAGCTGTCTTTTCCTGGCATATGTCAGATTTCCTGATATTTATCTGTTACATAGCAAAAAAATGCTGCTAGCTGAGTATTGTCACCTGCCAGGCAGGGCCCCATCAGCCATGTCACTTCGCCCTTCATCTTTCTCTGAGTCGATGTGCAGCCTGTGTGAGGCTCCTGTCACCTGCATCCTGTGGACGGAAGGGAAGGTAATGTCTTTGGAACTACCTGTCTGTCTGAGCTTCCACCAAAGCTGTGGACATAGCTGCTGTCTAGTGACAAGGTGGGTGGCCCAGCTACTGATGATGATCAGAACCCCATATTAGAATTTTGCTGTTTTCATTTCTCGTTGTTGTTTTCAGCTTTGCACTTACTGCCTTTGGTAGCAGCCGTCAGCCACCGCGGTGTGCTCCAAACCACACAGCAGGTTCTCTCACCTGGCCATCCAGATGGCCTGGGAGCCCTGTCAGGCCTTTTTTCAGGAATGGACAGGGAGCCTTGCATCACAGGAAGATTGGGATGTTCTTAAAGCCACAGAACTTCAGCACATTGCTGAAGCAGTTTGGTGAAAAAGGTCTCTGTACCGTGTCTGACTCTAAGAGGGAAGATGGAAAGTGGAAGGGCCTTGGTCAACAAATCAAGGGAATTAGACTGAAATCTTTGCTCCACAATCTTAGTCAACTCTCTACAAGACAAAATAAAGACTAGGCAGCTGTTACTTAGTTGTCTGGGGTCCGGATGGAACTTGTTTTCATGGGTGAGTGGGACCTGGACTGGAAAGAAGTTGATAGCACACAGTGGGACCTTGTGACATGGAAACTAGAAATGAGACCAAGCTACATATTGAACAAGGCAGGCATTATTAAAAATGGTGGGGTAGTTTGGAGCTTCAGAGTAAGAGCAGAGGCCATGATCTAAGACATGACCAGGCCATCCCATTCAACACAGGGACCAGCTCGCAGTTGCTTGAGCATCTGGAGTGGACAAGGGTGTTTGGCAGTTGTCCATGGGCATGGTTTCAAACGATGTTTTCCTTGTAGTATGCAGTCCTTTGGCTTGGGCACTGTTGAGCTACAGCTGGCTTTGTCATCTTCAGAACTGTTCTGGCTTCATGTTTTTGTCTAGGTCTTAGGATAAGGGTGAGGGACCGTGGGTGCAAAGTACACAACAGGACAGAAGACGCGTTCACTTTAACTGGCAACAGGCCAAACTCATTGTGTGTTAGGCTTCAGCAACACACTCAAGTGCAGTTTACATGCAAAACTGAAGAGAGACTGGCAGGAATGGACACAGCAGAGGGCACAGACACAATGTGCCTTTTATTCGTCACCCATCAGATAGTATAGGCTTAAGTACTTGTGTGTGTGTGTGTGTGTGTGTGCTGGTTTGTTGTTGTTGTTTTTGCAAGAGCAGCCTTCAACTTTCCACAAAGTACTTAAGCAACTGTTATCCTAACCCATGTCAAGGTGTTATCGGAGCTAGTGGGAAGCACATAAGGCATGGTTCAGCCATGTAACCTCCAAAATCTTAGGTCAGCTATGAGCAGGTGAAGCCAGAGGGCTTAATTGCTTTTTTTTTCTATAGTAACAACTCTGTTGACTTTGTCATTTGTGTGGTCATCTTGAACCCCACTGATTATAGGTAGGTTTAGTCCTTAGGGACTGGTCTGCAAACATTCTGGCCTTGGAGCCTGATCTGGTGTTTGATGACAAAGCTTGTCCCATGTATGCTTTGGGCCGGATAACAGGTTAAAGGGCCAGTGTTGACTTGTGGTGGTCCCTTCCTGTCTCAGTGAAAGAAACAAGAGCAGTCAGAAAGATGGACAGCCAACATCTAAAGAGCAGAGAAACATGCTGAGTGACTGCCTGCCTGGAGGAACAGGCTGTGTACGCCTTCACTGCCAGGTGCTCACATCCCAGGCCTCTCCACTCTGAATGGGAACCTGAGAATCCGAGGGGGTGGGTCTCCAAGGAAGACCACTGCACAGGAGGTGAGCTGGAGTGGCCTGTTAAAGCAAGTAAGCAGGTGTGCCATTGGGATGTATGCGAAAGAAAAAGTAAGTCAGTGGAAGGGAAAAGAGCCCTATTGTCAGCTGATCCCTGACAAAGGAGCAAAGACAACCCTACAGAGCAGAGATGGTCCTGAAGCAACTGGACACCCACGTGGAAAATTGAATCTAGACATACTGTAAACCCATTACAAAAGTTATTAAGAATAAAATGTGAAACCATTGCCGGGCGGTGGTGGCACACACCTTTAATCCCAGCACTCGGGAGGCAGAGGCAGGCGGATCTTTGTGAGTTCGAGACCAGCCTGGTCTACAAGAGCTAGTTCCAGCGCAGGCTCCAAAGCCACAGAGAAACCCTGTCTCGAAAAACCAAAAAAAAAAAAAAAAAGTAAAACCATCAAACTCCCAGGAGAAAACCTAGACCCTGATTCAGGGATGACTTCAGACCTGAGTCTGATCCCTGGAAAGCCCATGGTGGAAGGAGAGATCTGAGCACTGCCCCTCAGATGGAGGCTTGAGAGGAAAGTCCATTTCCTTGTGTGCTCTGCCAGCTTTGAATCTACTTCCTCTCATTCGTTACTGTCTCCCTGGCTTTGGGTAGCAGCATAAATGGTAGATCCTGCTAACAGTAGCAGCTCTATTTATAATTGTCCCAAACTGAAGGGCCCCACAAGCCCTTCAGTAGACATAGGTGACTAAACCGGTTCATTCAGGCGAAAGGATGTGAATTAGTGCTGAAAAGGCAAGCTTTTAAGTCCTGAGAAGGCAAGGAAGCGTCGTGACGGGCTGATCTCAAAGGACTACACTGCATGACTACAGTATTTCGGGAGAGGCAGAACTATGGAAACAGCAGAACGATCTGTGGAAGCCCAGAACTGGAGAGAGGGAGGGAGGGCTGACTTGGAGAAGCACACAATGTTTTTAGGGCATGAAAATGTTACTTTCGCCACTGGCCATGGCATGGTTATGCTGGCCAGAGGTAGACAGCGGCATTTTATACCTATGGGAAGGTGAAGTTTTAGTTTTGCAAAACTCAGGAATGTAATTCCTGATGTGTTTATGCCTTGCCCACAGCAATGTTAGAACTTCAGAAAAGATGAAGCATGAATAGTCAGCCATGAACAAGATTACCAAACCTGGAGACAATCTCTATAGGGACCAGGGCTGCCATCTTCATTCTCAAGGTGCAATCTCCTGTTGAAATTTTAAACGCTAGGCCCCATCAGAGTCTCGCTTCTTGTCCAGTGCTCTGGGACACTGTCTTCTAGTTGTCTATCACTTGATTGATATGTGGGATCTAAGAGCATGAGTTTAAAAAAGGAACCACACTCCTGGGCCTACCAAGACTTGCAGAACACAAATGGGGATCAAGGCAGAAAGCTGAGCAACAGCTCCACCTAGTGGAGAGATAGTAACATGCCCAAGAACCTCCATGATCCTGGGGCTCTCATTTTTTATTTTTGATATGCACTTTTTCCCTGACAGCATTACTGAGTACTTACTCTGTGGCAAGGGAGTGATATAACCTGTACTGATCTGATGCCACATAGGTAGAAAGGCAGTGTCAAAAAATAATCTCTCTGCCAAATTTGATCAACAAAAAGAAGTGTGGAGAGGCTGGAGAGATGGCTCAGCAATGGGAAACACTTGCTGCTCCCGCAGAGGACACAGGCTCAGTTCCCAGCACCTACATGGTGGCTCATAATCATCTGTAACTCCAGTTCCAGGGGATCAGACACCAGCTTCTGATCTATTTAGAGATCAGGCTCATTTGTAGTGCGCATATACACAGCCAAAACACACATTTATATGAAGAGAAGACCTGTGCATTAAACTTTGATCTTAGAAAATCCTATAAGTAACTTTTTTTGTTATAACCAGATTAAAACATATATTTCTATGACTTTTAAGCAGGTGTTGGTTCAGAACATTTATAACTTGTTTATATCTTTAGTTATAACAAAAGAATAATCCTTACACTGATAAAGAATGATAGCCTAGGAATCATAAGGTATGTTATTAGCACTTTAAAAAATCAATTGTTACTTCTTTTTACTTATTTAAGGCCTAGAATAAAGGAAAGGAAAGTCAAATTAGATTTTTTTATTTCGAGATTCTAATAATGTCTCAATACTTAATTATAAACTCTTTGGAATTCAGCATGTATGTGCACTTGGCACAGAGTCTTGTTTGTCAGTCTTTAAATAGATATCAACTCTGTATAGCAGATAGAATGGACGCCATGCCAGCTGACAGACGCCACCATCAGACACTAAAAACATCTCTGGAGTATGAAAAACCTAAACTCTTGGTCTCTAAATTTACATGATTTAGATTTTCTACAAAGTCATTCTTCTGATTTTCAAATTATATTACGTGTGTGTGTGTATATATCTGTGTGTGTCTCTGTGTGTGTCTGTGTGTGTGTTTTATCTGGACTGGGGATCAGAAGACAACTTTGTGGGGTTGTTTCCCCCATACACACACACTTTTATGTGGGTATGGGGGATCTGTAACCATTTTATTTAAGACACACAAGTTTAATAGGGGCCAAAATACACACAGATTACTATACCAGAAAGAGCTCCTCCGAAGAAGCAGGCAGGTCGGTGATCCGCGCAGAGAGAGCACTTTCCACGTGGGCCTATCATTTTATACCTCTTGGGACCTGGTGATCCAGCCCCATTAATTAATTAACAACTAATTAGGGGGCGGAATAATTAGCTAATGGCGGGGTGTGGCTATAAGCCGAAATGGCCAAGACCACTCCCCTTCAGGAATCAAGCTCAGGTCATTATAGCTCAATAAATATTTTACCTTTTTGATAGTTCATGTAAGTGAACTCATTCCTAGGGCCTCATTACAAAGCTGTTTTGTATGATACTGAGAGCAGTTTTCCCTGTAGTGTGAAGTCATTATTGCCCCTTCTGAGAAGACCCTAGATGATAGTGGGTTTAGCAGGACTGTCTTCATCTACCCCTCTGCCTGTTCTCTCTGGACAGACTGCAAGGAAGAATGTCTCTCTGAAGAGTCTGGGAGAGAGGGACACAGGAGGGAGCCTGAGCCCCTCACATTGGTCAAGTTTGCCTCTCGGGGAGTCAGCTGCCCCAGTTGTAACCCCGGCTCTTCAACAGCACTCTGGGCCAGACATTCAGGAGAGGCATCTAACCTCCCGGGCCAAGTGGCTGGTGGTATGCAAGGTTTATGCAGATGTGGATGGAAGGTGCCCAGTGCCCGGAGGGTGCTGTGGCCTCTGCTGCTCTGTAGGGGTATCAGCATTGTTACATACATGGATGACAGTTAAGGTGTTAGGTTTAGATGAGTGTGAACTGTTCTGTCCACATCCTCTGTAACTCCTGCCCACACCGATCTTTACCCCAAGCCCCAGCCCGTGACATCTCAGAATGAGCCATCTGATACAGGTGTGCAGATTTTTAGTGCCAGGGAGAGGACTGAGTTCCTAGGTGGGGCTTTGGGGCCAATGCTTCAGTCTGTGTTGGATGGCAAATGCATCCTAGGGGCAGCAGGCCAGGTCTATCTCCAAGCCAGTGTCACCAACCCTTCACCTCAGACTCTTCCCTACATGGGTCAATGCCCAGGTCGTACCTCAGCCTCCACAAGAGGTTCCCAATACCTCTCACGTGTCTTTCTATTCCTCCCTCCCTGTTGTGAAAACTCATGTAGGTCTTTCCAGGTCCTGCAGGCAGGGCCTCCTTAGTGTGTGACTGTTGCTGATTCTGTAAGGAGTGGGAGCACTGAGCTTGGGGTGGGGGGAAGACAGACTGTGATTAGCACATTGTGTTCTTTCAGAATGCCCGGTGCTCTGAGAAGCCCCTTACAAGGGCTTGTCTCATTCAGTGTTACACTGGGCTGTGGCATCTGTTGGTCCCCTTCCCTGGCACCAGGAAGCTCTGTCTTGTGGGGCAAGGTGACCTCCTGATGTGACTGTAAGGGTGGAGGCAGACCCTGAAGCTTCTCAAACCACTGACCTAACCCCAGCTGACCCTTGAGCCTTGGCCCTTCTGGGAACAGGCGTGTTGAGGCTGTCTGGTCAGGAGGCAGGAGTGAACTTGAGAGTCTGGCCCTCTGCAGCAGAGAGCTCAGAGCCCATGTGAAGAGTGAATGACTACAGGTGCTGCAAAGCCTCCATGGGTTCACGGCCGGGAAGTTGCTGAGAACAGACACGTTATTTACCGAAGCCTGAATGTGCAGCCGAGCCCCACTTCCCTCACTAATGGCCAGTGAGGGTAATGGGGTGGATGAGCCAGCCTGTGGCAGATGTGCTGCCTCTTCCCTGAGGTACTCTAAGGGATGGTGTTGCCGGCAGCAATTCACCTTTCTGCTCTGCTTAAAGGAGACGTTGCCCCTCACCTGTCCTGATCCCTCTTCTGCTCTCTTGTGAGCAGAAGGTCAAACCTCCATGCACATTGGTGCATAGTGATCTTGTAAATGACCCTGTGGGATCAGTGTCCTCTGACTGCATGTTCTGGAAAGGGGACCGGTCCAGGGATGGGCTTGCTCAGTTAACTGCATCTCGACATACCCTGGTCAGTGGCAACCCCAGTACATTCACCGGAAAGCAGCAAGGATCTTAAAATGAGCTAAAGCTTGAGCATCCGCATCTCCCAGCTGGACCTCTACACATCTCTTCCTGCTGTTGTTTTGGCTTGGGGTTAATTGAGATAGGGCCTCTCGTGGCCAAGCTGGCCCTGAAGTTGCTGTGTAGCCTAGGATAACCTGGAACTCTGAATCCTCCTGTCTCCACGTACTGAGATTACAGGCAAAATGCTAACATTGTTATCTTTTTACTTACCTTATATTGGATCATAGTTCTATGATTCCCCTTCAAGCCAAATACCTTTCCAAATGCCTCAAGATGATGCCAAGGAAGTCTACTGCCTGACACATCTGGAAACCAGTGCCTGGACCCCAGGTTTTGGTTGAGCAAAGGGTTTTACTATAGATTGGTCAACAGGGAAACAGCAGACAACTCAAAACTATCTCCCAGTGAGGTGAGTGAAGGCTTTTGAAGCTCCAGGGTACTGAGAAATAGAGTGCTGGTTGGTCGTGGCCCCATGCCATGTCTGTCCCACACAGAACCCTTTGGAAACAATGGAAAGTCTCTGTTCTCTTTATTCCAGTCAATTCTGCCACTGTCAATTACACCCATTGCTTCAACTCTGAGTCCCGAGACACTATCCTCTTTTTTCAGGGTCTTCCCCTCCATTGAAAACTTTTTAGTTCCACTCAGACCCCAAAGTCATTTGGGGGACAAGTCTTTAAAAACTAGTTAAGTTATCAACAAGGACCCTGGTGGCTGCAATAGTCTTAAAAATAGGATGATAGGGCTGGAGATGCTCTTGCAGAAGACCCTAGTCCCAGCTCCTACATCATGAACCACCTGTAATTCTATCTCCAGGGTGTGCTCGCTCTCTCTCTCTCTCTCTCTCTCTCTCTCTCTCTCTCTCTCTCTCTCTCTCACACACACACACACACACACACACACACACACACACACCACTTGTAACTCTATCTCCAGGGATTTGATGCCTTTGTCTAATCTCTATGGGTTCTACATTCACACACACACACACATAATTAATATCTTTAAAAATAAGGGGCTACTGTTTTATAACCCAAGTCCAGGCTTTGTATTATGCTTCCCAATGCTGTTTATTGTCTTATTATTAGAAGCACAGTAATGGAGCTAGATGCGAAGTTGTACACCTGGAACTCCAGCACTTGGGAGGCTAGCGCAGGAGGCTCACCACAAATTCAAGGCTAACATGGAGTACATAAAATGAGTCTGTCTGGAAACAAGTAGGGTAATTTGCCAAAACACCTTTCTATAATTGCACCTGCAGTCAGTTTTTAAATATAACACTTTAATAAGCACTTCGTGGTGATTTCCTTCCAGTTGTGATTTTTAAATGATATTTTATTTATTCCTTGAGAACTTCATATATTCATACAATGGATTATGATCATATCCATCCACCATTACCTCCCTCCCAGCTCTTGCCCCTAGTGCCCTTCATGTCATCCTCCCAACTCTGTGCTCCCATTTTGTCATTGCTAATAACTCTGAGTCCAATTAGTCCTGTCCATATGTCCATGGGTGTGAGTCCAGCAGCAGCTGGGGTATAGGAACCTCCCAGCAGCCACACTCCCAAAGGGAGCTCTTCTCCCTCCCTCCCTCTACAACCATCAACTGCTGATAGCCCCTCTACCTAGGGCCTCTCCCCTATTTGTGTTGTCATTTCGACTGGCTTGATCTTGTGCAGGTCTTGTGCACGTAGCCATGCATGGCTTGCTGTGAGTTGATGTGTGCAACAGCCACACCATGTCTGGATGCAGTCATTTCACTTGCCCCTCCATCCGTCAGCGCTTCTACTCTGCCCCCTCTTCTGCCGTTCTCTCAGCCTTTGCCGGGCTGGTTCAATACAGGTGAGCACTCACAGTTATTCACACTTGGCACTCTGACCAGACAGAAGTCTCTGCATCAGCTGCTACTTTTTAGAAGCCTTTCTGACCAAGTTGAAAGCTACACAAATCTGTGGGCATGGGCATAAATATTCAGAAGGCAGTTTGGCCATTAACATAGCACTAACAGTTATTAACATAGCAATAACAGGTTTCCCTCCAGAACATGATCTCTCTAGTCATGGGCTTTTAACCAGGTAAAGAACCAGGCATGAAGTCCTGTGGAGCAGACCTCATAGCTAATCAGTAGAGGTTGATCTGTCTATGCCCTGAATCCAGGATGAGTGGTGTCTTCAGCAATAAGGCAGGTCTTGCTGTCTAGTTGGGTAATTAAGAACAGCAGTAATACTCTGTATAGTTTTTTAGTTAGTGTACAAGCCACAGTCCATTTCTTTTTTAAAATAATTTATTTAACTTTGTGTGCATTGATGTAAAGGTGTCAGATCCCCTGGAACTGGAGTTACAGACAGTTGTGAGCTGCCATGTGGGTGCTGGGAACTGAACCCGGGTCATCTGGAAGAGCAGCCAGTGCTCCTAACCACTGAGCCTTCTCTCCAGCTCCCAGATTCCATTTCTTAAGCTGAAGTCCCAGGGACAGGATTGCTGGGGCACGGCACATGTACATCTTCATGATTTTTACTATGCTTTTCCAAAAACTAATGATCTCTAAAGCAACCCTCAAGGAAGGGGTTGTGTTGTAGGTAGTTCAAAAGCAATCAAGACTTTTAGACCATAAACTAGTCAGGCATGGTGACAAACATCTTTAACCCCTGCACTCGGGAGGCAGAGAGAGGTAGATTTCTGTGAGTTTGAGGCCAACTTGCCTGGTCTACATAGGGAGTTTCAGGGTTTCCAGACCAGCTTTGTATCCAAAATGGTTTCCAAATGACCCTACTGGAGGTTCCCAGGCATGGAGGTCCTGGGTGGGGAGTCCCAGCTCCCATCCCCGTCTCCACAGTTTAGTCACTGAAACTTCAGACCCTTTGAAGTTCCTACTCAGTGTCCAAGACACAGGACATGTGGCCTGGCTCTTTCTTTTTAGCTGTCTGCATCTATAGCTGTGTGCCCCTGGGGACTTGCTATGAGCCTAGACTGGACCTTCCATGGCGCTGAACCTGATGACAGAAGCATCAGCTACTCCTCAGCCCCGGCCCCAGCCTGTGCCTCCACTCAGGCACTAAAGTCACCTGGGTGTACTCGTTCATCCTTGTCATTCCCGGAGGCAAAGGAGAGTCAGAGAGGGTGGCACATCCCCCCTCCTACCCTATCCTGGACACGCCACTCCTACAGGATGGATGTGGGTGTCTTATTCTGAAGGTCCATGGCCTTGCCTTGTTTTGGCTTCCTCTACAAACCTGCTTGCCTTTCTTAAGAGCAGGCAGGACCCCATGGCCCAAGGCTGCTGGAATCCACCAAAGTGCCACCCTGGACCCCCAGCTCGGGGCAGGCAGGCACCACTATGATAAACAAATACATGATGGAGAGGTAGGAAAGATAGAAGCTCAGAGTGGTGTGTTGTGCTATGCAGAGAGACGGAACTGGGGACATGATGGCAGTGACAGGTCAGAGAGAGGGCTGTGGCTCATATGCTGCTGCCCAGGTCATGATGAAGCCTGTGAGCCATGGGGACATAATGCAGTCTGTGCTGCTGCCCAATGCCTGGGTGATGTCCTCAGGCTTTGCTTTCTTGGGGAGCTATGCTGATGTGACATGTATACCTGAGGCCATGTTGAGGCTCATAGTCCATGCAGCTACTGAGGGCCGTGATTGGGTCAATGGTTCTGATACAGCCAAAAGCCTTGTCAATGTCTGCGACCCATGTTACCACTAAAACCCATGCAGCTGCCTGTGGTCGGGACTGCCACCTGAAGCCAAGTTAATGTCCATGGGTGTGGGAGAGCTGGCTCCACCCCTCACTGGGCCAAAGCACTGCAATATGTGGTATGGGCATAGGTAAACTAGCCCTGTCCAGCTCTGTCCACCAAATGGCTTTCCTCAGCTGATGGTTTCTGGTGTGGATGCAAGCAGAGAAAGACTCATCCTCCCTTGTGGGGCTAGCCACTGGGAATTTGACCATGCTCCAGCTAATATATGGACAACACAAAATGGACTTGCTTCTTTTGGGGGGGGGTCTCAGGGGAAGGGAGTGGACGTGGCAAGATTAGGAGGTGTGATGGGGCATACGACGTTAAATTCTTAAATAATAAAACAAGTAAAAAAGAGCAGCAGATACATGTTCTAGAAATGAGATTGGAGGTGCTGCTGCCCTCAGATCCCAAGGGCTTGCAAGGCTCCTGTGTTCCTTTTGAGGCGGGGAGAGTTGATGGTGCCATGTGTTCTGCAGGCCGGCCCTCTGTGTAGCATGGGGACGGCCATCTACAAGGTAAGTGAGCCCTTCTTTGTCCTGAGAAGGCCTTTCCTTCGAGCCAAGGGTTGAATTTGTCACAGGCCATTTATTGCAGCCTCCATTAGTTAGCTGATGTGGCAACAAAGGAGTAATGGCTGCACAGCAGAGACAGATGGCACTGGAGCCAACCAAGGTGTGACTCAGTACAGCCCCCAAATGTGTTTCCTGCCCATTTTGTCCCCCCTCCACTTCTCCCTGAAGCTTGCAATCGAGTCATTGAATTCAGATAGCCTTGGCTTACTTCTGAAGAGAAGCCAGCTCCAGTCCAGCCAGGCTCATGCCAATTCCACTTTCCCCACAGACTCCTGCCCCCACTCAGTGGACCCCACAGAGGGCAGAGTGAGAGCAGTGGCCCCAGATGTCCAGCCCGGCCCTGGGCAGCAGGCCTCAGAAACTATTTGTTCCACTTCGGTACACGTCCTGTTACGGACTTGCCGTACATGACCTGACTCAACTACACCAGTGGCTCTCCCTACCATGCAGGCTCCAAGTTCAGTGGATTGGCTACTCTGTCCTCCACTCCAGGACAAGCTGGCTCTGAGTAGGCTATCTGGGCTCAGCCCCAACTTCTGGAGTCAGGAGTGACATAAGCAATGAGAGGGACCAGGGCACAGTGGCTTCTCAAACTCTACTGCTGAACTCAACCCTCACCCCTAGTATATCTGAACATGGTTCTGTGTGGAAATGGTGCTGTTATAGACGTGACTAAGGTAAGCTGAGATCACCAGGACAAGCCAAATCCAATACAACCATGTCCTCATGAAGAAGACTGGACATAGGGATGGCTCTGTGGGGACAGGAAGGAGATGTCACCTACAAGCGGACTGCATGGAGGGGACAGTACTGCATTTCATGATCTTGGAGCTCCAGATGTGAGGCTCTTGTCTGTCATATGTCACATGCTCTGAAGTCCCTGCTGGTTTCCTGTTGTTCTGGGGCCTGCCTTGGTTCAGTGTCCCTTCCCTCCCAAGTCCTACTTTAAAAGCTGGCAACAATGATACCTACATAAGCCCCTGACTGGGGATGGATGACCCAAGTAGAAGACAGACACAACCCCCGCAGTCTTGAAGTCTCTGCTTCTGGAACCATGAGGGCAGTGGTTCTATGGAGGGCTCAGCTTGCTGTCTAGTGTGGATCTGAGGACAGTGTTGAGTTTAGCTCTTGTTCTGGCTGGGCATGCAGTCACTCGCAGTACCCTTTGCTGTGCAGTTGGCAGTGCCATGGGAAGTAGAATATTTAGTTAGGTCCAGCTGGGAGGTCTTCTGGTCTCAGTGCTGTTCACTGAACGGTTGGGTGGTTCTGGGAAGCCTCTTGTCACCTTGAGAGGGTCCTGAGAGCCATAGTTCAGTTCCTCCTAGCTCCCCAGCATCTATGTGGTGGTACGATTCTCCTATGTACTTTGGCATGGCTACTAGCTCCCATGAGCTATTGCAGCCAAGGTGGAGCCTCATGGAGCGGGCACCATGACATTTCCAAAGCTGTGAGCTAAATAAACCTCTTCCCAAAATGGATGAGCACAACTCCTCAGGGGCTGTGGTGCCTCAGTCCCAGATGCTCCGGGCAGTGTGTGTGTCTGATTTATAGCCTCAGGTGTCCCAATTAGCTGCTGCCTCGGAACAAACTGCCCTGTGGTTTCAGCAAGGATGACTGGCCACTTGTCGTCGGCATGATCTCTGCACAGAGACCCCGAGTGGGCTGGTCTGTGCTGAGATGCCTGCCTGGGTGGTACTGCTGGAACTGGTACATTGTGGGTTCCTCCATTTGTCTGCGATGTCCTGTTGTTCTGGGAGACCCCAGGTGTGACTACAGGTGGCACCAAAGACCATAGGGTCCCGCTGTTCTTTCTGAACACTGGCCTTTCTCCCCAACTTGTGGTTTATAAGAACTCAGTTTCCTCAGTCCAACCTATCCTCAGCATTGTCCTGCTTATCTGGGGCAGGAAGTCTTGTTTCCCTGCTGCACGTGGGCTATGGTGCACTAGGATCCCTAGTTTCTCTCCTGGCAGTGGGCTTCGGGACGGCAGGGCCTAGATCAAGTGCTGGCTGTATGGAAACTGCCGGCAGATGACAGACAGCTCAGGGCTAAGGCTTCCAGACACAGAACCAGAGGCCAGAGTACACAAGGACCCCCACCCTGACTGCTAGAGGTAACAGCTCAGGCCAGTATGGCTCTTGGGTTCATCTTGCTACATCTGAGAGCACGGAAGAGTGGGTGATGGGCCAGCTGTAACCTGTCACAGCTGGCTCACTGAAAATACACACAGGGAGCTGCAGAAAATGTGAGTGCTGAGTGCAGACTAGTGCCCAGTAGGACATGTCTGTGTCCAGCCCATGTGACAGTGATGACACTAGCTATGCCATCTGCACCAGTGAGACCTGGAAGTCAGGCTTCACTGTCCACTGTTAAAAAGTCCTGTGACGGCTGGGACGGAAGAGGCTGGGGCATGTACCTTAGCACATCCATCCGAGTTGCAGTTGTCAGTGTCCCCAACCCCTATAAAACAGCACTGACCCAAATGACCGCATCTGGTCTCAGCTGTGGACTTCCGGCCTCTGGCTCCTGGGTCTTCTGTTGAACTTGCTTTAGAGCTGTCCCTGTTCCGGGTGAACTGCAACCTAACTTTGTATGGAATCAACCTGCAGGCTAAATGATATTCCTGTGACAAAAAAAATAAAAATGTCTATCACAGCAACCAGTCAAGCTACCAGTAGCCTGGTAAGACCTTACAAGGCTGCACAGCTTTGCCCAGAGATGCTGCTGCCCACAGCACCAAGGCACTGCTATGTCTTCTGGCTCAGAGACCAATTCTTTGCTTAAATCAACTGATACACCTGTGTTTCATGCAGGCCAGGAGCCTCTTCGTTGCTTCTCCATCAGAGCCAGATGGCATGCTGGCTTAGATCCTTGCTACATGGTACCACCATCCTGAGATGACCCGGCCCAGCACATCACTCCATTGCCCCATCTTGTGCCCCTAAGTTCTTGTCACTGGCTGTCACTGTAAAGCAGGAGGCTATGTCCTGGCACCAGGTATTCTTCCTTGCTGCAGCTGACACTGCTGCCACCAGATGCACTAGCCACTCCTTTAGAAGGCATGAAGGCCATACTGCCATCCCTTGGAGTCCAGAAGATGGGATCTCCAGATTGTCTATAGTTGGAGAATGCTTTCCCCAACAGTCCTACCAGACACTCCAACAACGAGAACCAGTGGACCGTGACAAGGTCTTGCTGGTACCCAGGGCCAGAAATAAATGCCAGGCTCCAGGACACACTGCTCTGTCCTGCACACCTGGCTAGTTTGCCTTCTGCAGATCCTACAAGGGTCTGTGCTGAACACCGCGAGGAGGCACGGGCCCTCATTCTCCCAAAAGGGCACAGTTGCAGTCTCCTGACCTAAGAAAGCAAAATACCCAAAAGGCGCCATTTCTATGATTACGGTTTTCTTGAAGATTTTCTATGATCACAGCTTTCTTGAAAAAGTAGTTTATTAATACACTTGGATGTACAAATGGGAAACAATAAATACATGATTCCACTGGTCAGCCGAGTGAACCACAGGACCTTGTCTGTGCTCAGGATCTACCTTGGTGCTTGGGACAGAGATCTGGGCAGGAGCTGAGTGGGGGCGGCTCAGTGTACAGCACTGGGGAAGGATGTGTACGGATGAGCACAAGGTCAAGGACCTGGGGTGCCCTGGCCAAGGCTGTGCTGACTCTGCTCCTGTGGTGCAGCGTGAGGCCTAGGAAAGGGTTTCATAAAGCAGTGGTGTGTCTCAGACGGGACCTTTTGAAGGTCATTTGTCACCTCAATTCTACTTCTCAGCAGGGTGCAAAGAGCCTGGGGACCCATGTGAGGTGAGGGAGTCATTGGCAACTGAGGTTCCCACTCTGGTTAAAACGGACTTGAGCTGTCCACTTCAGGAGGAAATTAGCTGGGGCAGCACGCAGGTGGAGGATGAGGCGGAAACTTGGCATCTGCTCACACGGGGCGCATGTGAGACCACCTCAGTAGACAGAGTTACACCCACATCCCAGGAGCCAGCATCCACACCTGAGGGTGCTGCCACTCACTGGCCACCCTTAACTTGTTCAGGAAAGTGGCTGGAAGGCTTGTCAGGGCTGGTAAATAGTCCTCACATTCCTGGACTAGCACACATGTAACATCCATGATGGGGACATGGTTCTCAAGTCCTGATAGAAGACACAATTGTGAGTCCTAAAGGTGGCAGGGCCTAGACAGGCAGATGTTGGCCCATGAACACAAAGGAACACAGGCTCTGGGACCTTGTGACCGAGTGACTGGCAGGTGGTGGGTAGGTGGCCCTCAGTATGCAATCTTCCAGTGTGTGGGCTGCTCACACGCTTTCTCCTGGTCTCCACAAAACCGGTTGTATGTCGTCTTGGGGTCCAACCCCAAGATCTCTCTCTCTTCATGAATCCGAAAAGAAAATGTGGAAACCGAGGTGCCAATAAAAAACCTACGGAGTAACAAGAGGTTACCTGGGACCAGCAATGGATTCATTACACACACACAAATGTACATGCGCGCACACACACACACACACACACACACACACACACACACACACACGACAATGCATTTATCAGACACACACACATACCCAGAGGCTGACACCCTCAGGCTGGCACCTGCATGGGTCATCCCATGCTTCAGCACCCACTCTGCCTTGCAGACACCCCTTCTCTCCACTACAAATGCCAGACCTCCACCTAACTAAACACCACCACCAAGGACTCTGCATCCATTTTGACACACTGGCAGTGGCAGGGACTACCTATACACATGCTACTTTAGCTAAGGAGGCCCTTTTCCAGGGTCCTTCAGATTCCTGGGGTGACAGAGAGATGCAGCCAGTCCTGACCCCTGTACCCTGGCCTTCTGATGGCACCTAGTGACCAACTGATCTAAGAGGCGCTCTGGAGTGCTACATTACATGACTGTCCTGGAACTCTGGGACCTTAGGTCGGGGTGGGCTGTGCTGATGACAGAGGCAGCTACAGTCAGCTGTATGAAGTCCCCTCTGACCTGGGAACTGCAGTCAGTTCCTGAGACACCACTTGTGTCTAGTGGAACCTGGGAAGAACCCCAGGCATAGAGCAAAAAAGCGCAAGCTCAGAGCCTCCTGAGACAGCACTAATAGATAAAGGATGACAGATACAGGGAAGATACAGGATGGCTTGGCTCTCTCCATCACGCACACTGCACAAGCCATGCCTGCAATGGGACATCAGCGAGACCCACACAGACCCACATCTGCCTATCCCTGGTGCTGGGATGGTGGCAGCGGGAACCGTAGAGGCCAGAACACAGCAGAAAAACATTCACAGAGAGAAAAGCAGCAGGGCTAGGTGGGCACACACTAGCCTTCTAGACCTCTGCATCCGGAGCCACAAGGAAAGGCACACATTCTGCCCTGCTTCCTGTTCTACTCAGGACACTCTAACCTGAGCCCACCCCGAGTGCCTACTGCTGACGCACAGAAGAGAGCTGCAAGGCCAGCAGCCCTCATGGGCTCCCAGAGCATCACTACAGAGGCTTTGGTCTCAGGCAGTCCTGTGTTGCTTCAGTGGCACAGACACCAAGGAGGCCAAGCAGCCCGGGCAGGGTATGTCTCTGGGGCAGACAGGAGCAGAAGAGGTCCGGGTGTTCACCATGGAGAATGTGCGCATGACAGACCTGAAGGGTCCAGACCACTGTTCACAGCAGCCCAAGGAGACGTTGGGCAGGGTGTTAGTTTAGAGAGCAAGGAAGCCAAACAGGGCCGGAAGGAAGCCAAACAGGGCCGGAGAGGGTGGATGGCCACAGCCACCTGCTCAACTGCTGAGTACTGGGGCAACAGGAACCTCTGAAAGGAGCGAGAGCCCCCTCTGCAACATGGTGGACAGGTACCTGGCATGAGCGCAGATCCACTGATCGATGATAGCCACACCTCCATCCTTGTACAGCTCCAGCTCCTCCCACGTGGGCTCAAACCTCACCATTTCCGGTAGCAGCTTCCTCAGTTCTTCCTGCTCTGCGAGGCAAAGGAGAGGCTGCTGACCCTCCAGGAGGGACAGGTGCACCATCGAGGGTCACAGCACCTGCCCAGCATCCAACCCGGGGGAAGAGGCCTCACCAAGTCTGCGCTTAGAACTGCCTACCCTTCCTGATCGCGTCTGTGGCCACGAACACCTTGTCCAGCTGGTGAGCTTTCATGAGGCTGCGGATCTTCTTCACGGCACCCTCCAGGCTGGGCACGTCCTCCCTGTGGCCCCAGATGAAGTCCTTTCTCCTCAGGTGGACTCCGAGGTAGGGGCCGCCGAGCGCGGAGCCCAGTTTGACCTACAGGAGAAAGGGAGGTGGGGAAAAGATGCAGAGAGCTCCCCTGGGTGTCCTGGGAACCAGAGGGACAAAGATGTCCTCGAAAGTATCCCTCCGGCCTGAGTCTCACACAGATTCCCCTGGGGGAAATGAACATCTTGACAAGAAGACCATGAAGGAATCAATCATCACAAATACTTTATCTGAGTGACATAAAAATCATAGATGAATCACTAGAAAAAATGAAAAAAGAAAAGCTATTTAATACTTTCTTCTAGGCAAGACCATCAGGTACAGTGGGGTCCGAACATCCAGTGACGCAGAAGAGGTCCCAACAATGCGAGTGGAAGGGAAAGACGACCCCGGAGCCCCAGGTTTGGGGGGTAGTACACATACAGCAAGGCAAGGACAGCACACGACCCAAGGGCTGAAGAACTCTGGGGCAGAGGCCACAAGAAACGCTGATAATTTATCTTTCAATGCCTACTTCTGCTTAAGGACACCCCAGTCGTCGTCCCCCACTTCCTTCTTTTCCTTTTTTAAAAAATATTTTTATTTTTGAAACAGTTTCTCTGTAGAGCCAGACTGGCCCAGATTCCATAGCCTTCCTGCTTCCACCTCTGAAGACTGGGGTCATAGGCATGCGCCACCATGCTGGGCACAATCTGCAGATTTCAAAAAAAAACCAACAAAATCTGATTTTTTTATGTTAACAAAAATGTCCCCACTTCAATACAGAGAAGTCTGTATGAGTCATGTCCCTAACTCAAGGACTCAGAGGAGCTTGGCCCCCAGCGTGCCACTCCTGTCTGGAACGAAATCGCCACAGGACAGACATGCTAGCTTAAAAGCTGAGCCCATCCCTAGTTCCTCTCAGCCGGGCGTGGCCCAGCTACCTTCATCCGCGTCCAGTCTTCCTCCGGGGTCATCTTGTCAGCGGCATCTGTTGAGTTGAGGTGCTGGCTCCGGAACTCGTCCCCCACGGCCCGCAAGTGCTTTGCAAACACCATGCTGCGCCGGGTCTGCACGAACAGGGCTGGGCTGAGTGTCACGAGGCCTTCGGATGAATGAGCAGTCACGGCTTCACTATCTAACCCCTGCCCCTGCCTTTCCACAGGCTGCCATTGGCAAGGCTCCTCAGCCCTCCCAGCTGGGTCTTTTTGTGCTTCTTGCTGCCTGCACCAGCGCCACCTACAGGGCCTCTGGTCAATCCCTTAGCACTCAGGCAGCAGTGGTGTCACCCACAGAGATGGGGACAGGGAGTCCCTTCCCCTCAGCCAACCCCCAGAGCCAGGCCTGCCTAGGCTGCAAGGCTGGCCTGCACCATCTGCCCTTGGCCAGCAACGGCTCCATGTCCGCCCAGCTCCTAGCTTTACCCTTTGCCTGATTCAGGCTTCATTTTTCCTAAACTGAACCGAACTGGATGACTGCAGCAAACCAAATGCTTCAGAGGAGCAGGGTGGCTGTTCCCGGCCTGACATCTGCTCAGGTCAGCCTGTGTCCTCAAAATACCCAGGCTATACCACTCCCTTCCAAGCAGAAATGCCTTGTGGTGGTAGGACTTGCTGCACACAATGTATCCTTTCCCAATCCAAAGGAGAAGTGGCATGAGTGTAGCCAGCCACAGAGTGGAGAGGACAAGTCAAGGGCTGCATGTCACCCGTGGCAAGACCACTATGCTTACGGCACTGGGCACTCCAGGCTCGCCCTGACCGTGAGTCACTCCGCACCACAGCAAGCCCTGCCGTGAAAGCAGACCTCTCTCTGTGGGGTGGAGAAAGCGCCCTGGGCACAGCCCATGGTTTCAGCCAGCAAGGTTGAAAGTTGCTGCTGATGGTTAGGTTTTCAGAACTGAACACACGCAGAGGCTGCTGGGAGGTACTCACGTCCCAGTACTCTCTGCCTCCATAGTGGTCGTGAAGCAGGTTTTCGGCTCGGTCCAACATCACAGACCTGCATTTAAGTAAGGGGGAACAAAAATGAAGATTTCAATGATTCTGAGAGTTCAAATGTTTATACCTGCCCTTTCCAAGAACACCAAAATGGAAAAGCCTTGGCCCCCAACAGTGCAAGTCTGCTGGGGACCCTACCTGGGAGCATCTAGCCAGGTCCCTGAGCTGTGCACCTCCACTGGACACACCAGCATCTCTTCACAGCCTCCCATACACACTCTCGCCAATCTGTTATCCTCATGACACCCCAAAGACGAATGCAAAAGGAAGCCACGAGAGTGTCCTGCCTCCAGCGGGCGGCCACAGCGGGCACAGGAGGCGGACGACAGAGTAAGGATAAAGTGGCTTTACTGAGCGTTTGGGATAGTGCAGACCCTGCTCTCAACCTACAGAGCACAGCAGACAAACCCGGGCTGGGGTCTAAGAGTCTCCTTCTAGGACTCAGTCTCAAGCGCCCCACCAGACCCCCAGCCTAGTCCCCCTGCTGTGTAAGTGGGCACCCCACAGACTGCTGGGGTGCAGGGAGGGGCCTGGTGAGGTGTCAGGACAGTGATGGACCAAGCCGTCACAGTGAAAGGCCTGGGCACTTACCGAGCAGACGTGTTCTTTAAAAGTACAGGCGCGACGATGGAAGCTGAGCCCTGAACAGACAGGCAGGAGACATTGAGCCCCCGCGTTTCTTCATAGCCCCAAAACCAGCCTCTGGAAAACAGAGTCCAGCCCGTCTGTCAGCCCAGAAACAGACGAGGGGCACATGCCGGACTGCAGTCCCATTGACACTGCCCCCTCACTCTGAGGCTCACAGGCTAACACTACGGACAACAGGGTTCTTGTAAGAGAACAAGAAAACACCCACAGAACTCAACATTTCCCAGTCATTGGCAGAAGATGGGCAGTGGAGAAGGAGGTGACAGGAGTCACAGATCAGTCAGACAACCAGGTTTTCCAAATAACTCCCCTACGTCACGCACAGAGGGTGCTAAGTGACAGGCAGGACGTTGGGGCTAAGACCACCATTCCCATGCCATGCTCAAGTGGACATAAAAGGTGAAGGGAGCTGGGCATGGCGCGTGACTTTGGAGGCTAGGACAGGAAGAGCTGTAGTCAAAGACCTCCACTGGACACACCGTCACCTGTCTTTGAACAGAGAACCGGGGAGACGTAGATCAAGTGATTGAGGGCCTACTTAGCAAGCACAGGACCCTAGGTTCAACCCCATACCTCAAAACATAAAGTAAAAAAGGTGAAGGTATCTCAGAGAGGTGAGCTACACCAGGGTGCACCAGGGCTCAGGGGTGGCTCCTCGGGACAGTCTCTGTGGACCTTATGGGGCCTGTAGCCACAGTGCTACCTGTAGTACTCATGCTTGTCCTGTGAGTAGAGCAGAGGGTCGATGCAGGGCCGCTCGTCCACCTTCTCCTCCCAGGTGCCCTCCTTCCAGCCCTCAGCGTAACCTTGCAGGACGTACACCTGGTCGATGAAGGGCCCACCAGACTCTGAAAGAGACCCCAGAGAGCGTGCCACACAACGGGGACCCCAGAGAGCGCGCCACACAAGAGGTAGCTGTGCATCCCGTATCGATGACTTTCGTGATTTATGTAAGGCCTCCTTAGTCCTCGAAGGCTTGGGAAAGCTTCCGGAGCAGACAGCGGGATCAACGGCAGCACATGGGCCAGGAGGACAGAAGGGAACTCGCTGAGGTCCCCACTGAAGCAGGCCTACCTTCATCCCTTCCCCTGTTGTTGCTGTGCACTGTGCCCCCAGCATATGCTGACCCGACTGGTCAGAGCTTGTTCGCACCCCTCAAGGCCACCAGTATCATCACATCTGCTTCATCCTTAGCCCCCAGTGAGCAGAGTCCCACCCAGCAAGGTTTGTGTTCCCCTTACCCCATTACCACCGTCATTTTACCAGAACCACCTGCCATGTTCAAAGTACAAGCCCAGTTATGGCAAGTCACAAAAAGGAAGTTTCTAGGTTTTCACATTCATCCTACATGAGCCCAGTTATGGCAAGTCACAAAAAGGAAGTTTCTAGGTTTTCACATTCATCCTACATGAGGCCTGCCTACAGTGGATGGACCCGAGGCCCAAGCTAAAGCAGCTCCCCATGTTGATCGTGCAACAAATGCTGGGCTGGCCCCAGCACAGCTTTGACCTGGTCGTCCCACGCCCAATGCACAGGCACAGGCACCGTCTTCCCTGTGGGCTTCCCCAGACCTACTCAAGTCGGAGGGAGGGAGGTTCGGTGGCAGCAAGGAGAATCAGCCCTATGCCTCCAGGTGCCATACAAAATGGAAAGGGCCCTGACTATACCTTTCCCACGGTGAGAAATCCACTGGCCTTGCTCCCACAGAGATGCATGGGCAGCTTCTCCAGGCACCTGAGACTGAGGCTCAGGCAAAGGTCAGGCTATCTTAGCTGAGTCTGACACCCCAAAAACCCAAGCCCAGCTCCTGTTTTCCTGGACCCACAAGCAAGTTTGGAGCTGGGCTAGGAAAAGATGTATTCTAAGCACGCATTTACTGACTTTGCATCTTCAGTCTGCAAGAAAAAGTAAGAAAAATATACGGCTTGTGTTCCTGTGTTCCCAGGACTGACTATCATACAGAACATGTTTGAGAGTTGATGAGATGTGGGGAGAGAACCATGTCCTGGAAAGATATCCTCCTGAGGCAGCAGTTCTGAGCAGGGGGCAGAGGTCACGGGGGGAGTAAGGATTTGATGTACACCACTGGTACCAGCCAGGCTCTAAATGAACCCCTTCCTTCCTGGAGCCTTCAGTACAGCAGAAGAAAGGATGTGTCTTCCAACCAAAGCCATGGTCAACTCTAAACACCTCTCTACCCAGGAAAGTTCGACACCTCTCAAAAGGTGGAAGTGGGGTGAAATCAAGCGAGAAGCCTCTTCACAGACCCCTCCCCACCATGGGATGACCTGTGGGGTCAGCGCACACAGGTGGGCATGCTCGGTCAATATGGCCTTCCTGCTGCTTCCTCATCAGCACTCTGACCACATCTGCCATGGCGGTTCTGCCCTGCTTCCCTAGAGAAACCACTGAGGAAGCGCTATAGCACGGCTAAGTGGGAAGTGCCAGCCAGACTGAGCCAGAAGGCCTGACATCCGCATCAGAAAAGCCACACACACATACACACACACCCCAAGCCTGCCTCACCTGCAATGAACTGCTCATACTCAATGACAGGGATGTTTTTATTGAGACTCGGAAGATCGAAAAACTCAGACCAGGGAATCCGGACCTGATGGATGTCGGGGCTCTGCCAGTGATACAGACGGCCCCACGGGGGCAGGACAAGCACCCACTCCTCAGTCTTCAGCAGTGTCTTCAGCAACGATGCAACTCGGATATAGACATCCCTGCGGAGATTGAAGCCTTCTGGGGGGTTGACATCATACAGAAGGTACCTGAGCAGGGAGCAAGACACAGGCCTTGAGTTGGGAGGCCGATGGAAAAACTCCACAGTACACAATGATACTTGAGAAAGTCAAACAGCGATGTAGATGCTAAAACTTTAGGCTCTCACCAAACCAATCCGGGCAGGCTTCACTTACACCGTCACTGGGTTTGCCTGCACCGGACCTCTGGTGTGCTCTCCAGTCCGGGGAATACCAGCCGCGGCGGAAGCACACAGTAACTTCTGTCCTACCGCTGGGGCTCAAGATGGGCCTCGGTACAGAGCGCCTGAGCCGACACTGGGCCAGCAAGCGTAGCCAGAGCCGGGCTCCACTTTCGCTCCTGGACCTTCTGGTAGAGATCTCTCGGGAGCAGCTATGATCCTTACCAAGGCCAGGACGACCTTCGCCGTACAAGCTTCACCCGTCCAGTCCGCGCGCGCAGCCCCGGCCCCGCTGCCCTCCGCTCCACTGCTGACCCCGTCCCAGATGCCCGGCCCGGCATGGCGTGGACACTTACCGCCTGCGGGACGCCGCCCCCGACAGAATGTCCGCCGCTGACTGGCCAGGCCAGAACTCTTCTCCTGAAGCCGAGACCGGCCGCCAGAAAGCCACGGCCAGCAGCAGGCAGACGACGCTGAGCGCCGCCATGGCCCCGGCGGCCACGCACTTCCGGCTACCGTGCTCCCTCCCACCCACGTCCCGACACCCCCACTCCGGAAGCGCGCGGGTCTACCCTGCGGAGCGCGTCTCTAGTAGCTACGGCAACGCGGCGAGGCCCCCTACGCGCACGCGCCTCACGTCGTCCGGGGGAGGGTGTGGCCTGGGGCGGGGCTTCCCGTTAGGCTGCGGTCTTCCCGCGCTCGCAGAGCTGTAGTGCGGCGGCCGGGCCCGGCGGAGTGGCAGGGTCAGTATCGCTCGGTGCACAGGATGGCCCGAGAGCAGGGGGAGCTCGCTTGGGTCTCACCCGGTACCTACTGAGCTGCACGATGCCAGGCATTCCATTCCGGTCCTGGGTATTGTACGGTCCCGTTATACCGTGTGTGGTTGGAGCTGGCCGTAGGTACTGGTTCGGCAGGACGCTAGGTGAGCGACCCTTTGAGGCAAGGAAGACCGAGTAACTAGCCTCCTCCAGGAGAGGGGACGGACTCCAGACCCGAGAGTACGCTCCGTTCCGCGGAGCAGCTTTGGGGTCGGAGGACGTGACCGACGTAGTGAGGTGACAGCTCTGAACTTTGTTGGAAATGCCTGTTCGTCCGTAGAGTGACTCTGTGGCTTTGCTGTTTAAGCTGCATCTCCGTAGAAGTATCCAGAACCAAGTGTGATAAGTTGAGCTTCATCAAAAAGTAAAACCTAAACTTTGAAAGGCAGGGGTAGGAAAATGAAAACACAGAGACTGGGAGAAAGCATTCAGAATATAATAACTAGCTAATAGAGGACTTGTGTCCAGTCATAGAAAGATCTTTAAAGTTCTGGAGTACCTCAAAAAGATGTAGATGACCCAATGCAAAAAATGAGAGACAGTATACACACGGTGGACACGTGAAAGGCTGGTTCATATCCTTAGATCTTGGAGAAGTGACATCAGTGATGAGCTTGGGAGATACTCCTTGGTGAAACTAGGGGACAACGGATTCCCACAAACTGCTGAAAGGAGTGGAAAGTGGCACATACCAGTCTGGAATCAGCTTGACAGTTTCTGTTCTGTCCTGGCTGACCCTAGCTGGAGTTGCCCCCAGAGCTGCAGTAGGGGAGATAGTTGGAGGGGGAGGTGGATTTCCCGGGATCATCCCAAGAGGGAGTGCCCAGTGTTGATGATGCTGAGCATTCAATTTGTGTCATCCGTTCAGGAACCTGCAGCGTGCTCCCAAGGCAGAGAGGGTGGAGTATTGGATGGTCCTCCTGGTGTTTGGGGGTGGGAGAGGGTAGGGTCTACTGTGGATTTCGTGTGGATCAGAGTAAGATTCAGTGATTTGGACTGTAGCTCGAGTCCATGCAGCAGAGAAAGCTGCAGCCGGCCTGTCCAGAGTGGTCAAGGCATCTGCTTCTGGGTCAGGACACTGAGGACATGCTGGGAGTCCTACAGCTTTTCACGAAACTTAGACTACACCAGCAATCTAGCCATCCATCAATCCTTGCATTTACCCAGGAAACATGGACATGTGTACATTTGTGAAAGGGGCAACTTCCCCAGCTGTCATGAGCTTCTTGGCTTAGACAGTGCTGAAAAGCAGTTGTAGACCTGACAGGAACTCTCGGCACCCCAGGACTCTCCTGCATGGCCCTTTACACTGCTGGATTGCTGGAGGCTAACTGTAGGACTACAGGCTGGACCTCCTCTGTGGCTGAGGTACCTCTTGTTCAACCCTTTAAGAACTAGCATTTCTCTCCCAGACAGAATGCCAGACCTTTTGTGTAGCTGGTTGGGGAAGAAGACATAAGCACACCCAAAGACAGGGGAGGACGTTTGCCATAGATTCGTTCACATGGCTTCTAAGGTGGTTCTGAGGCGGGCAAGCATAGGAAATAGCTTAGGAACATGGGCCAGGAGGTACTTGGTGTTTT
>JAQHUG010000422.1:1124989-1163081 GCA_028555095.1 Dicrostonyx torquatus | reverse complement strand
TCCTGGGAAGGAATAGCTAGGAGAGGTTTCCTTTTATCCGTCTGCAGTAACCGCTGGTTGCCTGGAGAATGGGGAGCTCATTACCTCACCTCAGCGCTGTCACCACAAGAGGGCATGAGAGTCCTTCTCTGGAAGCTTCCACTGCTATTCAAGGGGAGTAGGGAAACCTTGTGGGCCTTATGGGCACAGTGGGACAGACAAGTGGGTGGTCAGACCAAGGCTGAGTCCAGAGCTCACTTGGTAAAAGGGGTCCAGGCCACCCAAGTCTTGTTCCTAGAGGACCCCAAGAGCAGACCTGACCTCTCAGGCTTCCCATAAAGACAGGACTAAGAGAGGAGGGGACGCCCCACTCTCTCAGCCTAGGCAAGTGCATGTTGTAGGTCGGTCACATGCCCAAAGTTTCACATGCCCCTTGGAACTCCAGGCTTCATCTGTTTCCTACAGACATCAGAAGTGTCAGGACAAGTACCCTGTGCCCCCACCCCTGAGAGAACTGAGCCCGCAGGTGGGGAACACATAGGGACAGGTCCTGGGCCTGCTGTCCCCAGAAGCGACAAGGTCCTCTTCTAGAACAGACTGACCCCTGTAGAGACTGCGGCTCCATAGTACAGAGATAGAGGTGGAGATGGGGACGTGGGACTTAAGTCAGAGGACAAATGGAAAGAGACAAATGCCGTGCTCAGGGACAGACATGTGATCATGTTACCATGTTGATATCATGTGCCTAGACCCCCAGGAGGGACTATATATATATATATATGAATGGGCTGAGAGGTATACAGTAGGGGCCAAATTGGTAGCCACCCAAGGTCAACCGCAAGAAGACAAGGGCAGAGGGGTGGGGAGGCATCTTAGGAACGTCACTGTAACACTTTTAGAGACCACACCACAGTTATGAAGCAGGTAAGGCTTGAACTGTTTCCCGGTGGAGACAGGGATACTTCCCCAGCCTGATGTGGGGAGCAACAGACTGGCCGCGGACCAGGAGCCCAGATGTTGGGAGCTGGTGTCTGGGGGCATAGACATGCACGTACCAGCCCTGCTTTTCTGTTTATCGAGTCGGTTACCAGGATCCACGGGTTGAAGTTTGGGGCCTTCATGTGGAATTCCACCCCCTCACTCATCAAACCATGGCAATAAAATCCTGGCTTTGTCCCTGGAAATATGCTGGGAGGTGACCACTTTGTGAGTCACCAGCAGGGCAGGGAGTTCCGGTTTTTGTATCTATGGCTACAGGCCATGCTCAGAAGGGTTTCTCAAAGGAGCTTGGGACTGCCTGCCAAGGGAGCCCTCAGAGATGGCCCAGCCTGCTCTGCAGCTGAGGAGGTGCCCATGGAACCAGGCCATCAGATGCCCAAGATGTGACCATGCATGGGGTTCCTTCAGAGTGGGCAGGGATGACCAAGGGACAGCATGGAATGTGATCTTGTGCTGCAAGTTAGGTCCTGGAGGGCTGGACTATTATTAGCAGTTGTACCCTGCACTCGGGGCTCCCCCTATTGTGAGGGCCTCTGCCTCAGCACAGATGGAGCAAGCTATGAGACAGTGTTCCCCCACAGAGGAAACCTAGCCTTCCCGTGGCTACTCTCCAGGAGCTAGTGTAGGGGGAACGTTTTCCTAGGGAAGGCTGGAGTGGCTCGGGGCTGCGAGAATCTACCCCAAAGGCCTATCTGGGATCCAAACATAGGCAAATGTCACAAAGTGCGTAAACTGCTTTATTCAAACAAGCTGCTTGCTGTGTTTGGAGGCCTGGACTCAAGGACTGTCTTCTCCCTCGAGATGGCTATGTAGAGAGATACAGACAGGCAGCGTGGGTGGAGGCGGGGCTTCCTCAGAAGGAGGCATAGCCGAGTTTTTCTGATTCATAAGGGACCTATAGTTCCACTGTAGGATCACAGTTGCACGCAGCCCGGGGGCTCTATAGCTGCAGCTGCAGGTCTAGCAAAGACTGCAGAGCCTGGAGCAGCAGGCTGAGCTCCTCTCTCTGAAAGATCTGGGGAGTGAAGAAGGGATGGACTTTAGACGAAGCCTGAAGACGATCTCAGGGTAACACAGACATAGGAAGACATCCATGTCCCACTGTGCCCAGATATTTCCGTAGCCAACACTCAAACTTACCCTGGCCGTAGCCAACTTTAATGCATACCTGGCTGGGGAACCCTAAAGGGCTGGACCTTGCGTTTGTCCAGTGTATCACTGGGATCTCAACATCGTGTCAGCATCAACTTCCCAACCTTACAGAGCTGACCATGAAACAGACTGCGGATGGAGGGATGCTGTGATTGTCTGTGGTCTGGGCAAGCGCTGTGGAGCCCTCTGTAGGAGCCACAGGACTCACACAGCAGGTGCTGGCTGTGGCAAGGCGGGGCTCCAAGGACTCGTATCCAAAAGTGAGCTGTCCACCTGGTTTTGAAACCTTAAGCTCGTCTGTAGCCTCATCCACAGCAGGGGTCGGCCAGAAGGCCAGAAATCACTCTGTGCCACGTGGACCTGACCTGATGTCATCTGCTGATGCTCCAGTCTAAGCCGATGGAAAGGATGGTCACGCCCCTGTGGTCCCTGGATCTCATAAACATGGCCAGCTTCTAGCCTCGGCAGCAGCTTCTTCCCACCCATCGTGTTCTGTGTGTGTGTGTGTGTGTGTGTGTGTGTGTGTGTGTGTGTGTTAGATTCCCATGGGCCAGAAAAATGCCCTTCATTTCCTCCCAGGGTGGTGTGAGGCAGATTTTAATGTTTCTCTAAATACAGTCAATGTCACAACATTTGCTGGGAAACTGGTTTTTGTTTGTTTCAGATATTGTCTCATGTATCCCAAGCTGGCCTCCAACTTCTTATATAGCTGAGGATGACTTTGAATTTGTGATCCTCCTACCTCTACCTCTGAAGTGCTGGGATTTCAGGGCTACGCCACCACACCCGGTTTATGTGGTCCTGGAGATTGAACCCAGGGCCTTGTGCATGCTAGGCATATGCTCTATCAACTGAACCATATCTTTGCCCCCCCCCAAGTACCTTTGAAGTGTAACAGTGGACCTAGGGTTCATTCTCATGAACAAAGACTTGAACAACTGGAAAAGACAAGAGCAAGCCACAGAGAAGGGGAGAATATCTGCTTCCTATATTAGGGATGGGAGATGCCTATGGCTGGATGTCTTTTATAAGACCCCTGGGCCCTCCCCTTTGCCCTGCTTGCCTGTTTAGCTACCCACCCCCATGCCTCCCTGATGATGCTTTTCCTCCAGATATGTTCCGGGAACAAGAAGCAGCCGTCTCGGGAAGCCCGCGTCCACTTTCCTAGTCTACCTATGTCCCTCTAGCTCCTCTTAACAGTGCTTCCACACACCAGCTTCAGCGCACAATGGTGCTGCTGTGTACTTGGTTCTGTATCTGACCTCAGTCCTTACCCACAGGCCTCTGCGGTCTCCTGGTGACAGCAATCACACAGCAAGTCCTGTCTGCCCTTTAAGCGTTCTCTGCAAACCTCCCACCTTCCCCTCCCACCTAGATCCATTATAGAGTTTCAAAACCTGTCCTTCCACGGGTTGTTATTACTGTGTTGGCCCTTGGGGACGACTGGGATGTAGACTCTGAGATGCTATGGGGTCTTCAGAGTGGTTCCATCTTGCTCCTTACTCAGATCTTTGGCATGATTTCTTGCTTTCATGCTGGTCACATTGTCTCCATAACAGAGACTATTCCCAGGAGTTAGATACATTGCGTGTAAAACCTTGCAACCCGGCATCCTTCCAAGGGTAGAGCTCTGACCGTTTTCTCCATCCCCCCTGACATTAGACAGACAGCTTTCCTATTTCTGGTTGGTTGGTGTTTTGAGACGGTTTCTCTGTTTAGCTCTAACTGTCCTGGAACTCGCTCTGTAGACCAGGCTGGTCCCGAACTCACAGAGATCCGAGTGCTGGCGTTAAAGGCATGCACCACCACTGCCTGGCCTATTTCTGTCTTGTTGCTGTTAATGTCTTTACTCAACTTTCCCTGATACGTGAAATACAAACAAGTTTATTCTTCCCCCCGAGTGCTAGACTGAGCTAGCAGCTCCGGTCCCTGGTGTTCAAGAGGATGTGGTTCCTCTAGGACTGAGCTAGTGATGTAGCTGCATAGAGGCCTCCGTAAAGGAGTCCTCAGCAGTGAGCACTAGATGGGTCCAACATCCCCCTGAGGTTCATGGGAAAGGAGCAGCTTTCGCTTCCGTTGGTGGTTAGCATAGTGCTTTTTTTTTTTAAAAAATATTTATTTATTTATTATGTATACAACATTCTGTCTACATGTATGCCTGCAGGTCAGAAGAGGGCACAAGACCTCATTACAGATGGTTGTGAGCCACCATGTGGTTGCTGGGAATTGAACTCAGGACCTTTGGAAGAGCAGGCAATGCTCTTAACCACTGAGCCATCTCTCCAGCCCCCTAGCATAGTGCTTTTAGGACTCAGCCTGGATGGATGTTGCCAAATCTTCCAGGGATCATAGTAGAGCTGAGGCTAACAGTGGGCTTTGGCCATGCTCATGGGTCCCACATCCATAACTAGTATATTAGGCACACACATACATAGGTGCACGTGCATGTATGTGTGTGTCTTGCCTTCACACATGCATATACGTACACCTGCACACATGTATGAGAATACACACATCACCCACCTTATACACAATAAAAATAATTTTAAAAGAAAATGAAGTTATATACATTTAAAGTTTTGTGTGTATGTGTGCGTGTGTGTGTGCATGTGTGTGTTTCTGGTCTCAAAGCAACCTTAGCATGTGATTGTCTCACATGGGCAATATTTTCTAAGTGTTTAGAACCAAAACTCCAAGGCAAGAACACAGAATACCAGTTCACAAGATGGGCTATATGTTAAATGTGGATTACTGACACTGTGATTACAGCAGCATGTCGAGGGCCCAGGCAGAGCTGACAGTCCTGTAGGGTGGCCATGTCTGTGCCTCGAGGGCAACAGAAAGTAGTGAACTCGAGGGCCTGGGCTCGAATGTTCTGGCGTTTAGAGGCAAACAGCCGGAGAGGGGAGAGAAATGCAATCTGGGGCCTCCGATGCTGCTCTGCCCCTCCTTCCTCTTTCTTCACTTCCAGTCCCTGTCTGTCTCTGTCAGTGTGTGGGCAAGCCCTGCTCAGGAAGGTGGCTCCAGACTGTAGCGCCTTATAGGGTAGAGGCCTGTGCCCACATGCCCAGGAGGGCCTGCTGGGAGTTTGGGCCATAGGGCAGTGTGGTCTCCATCCCCTCTCTCTGCACTTCAGCACCAGGGCTGAGAGATTTCCCACAGCTGGGGTTCCGGGAGCCACACACAGTTCCCAGGGATGGAATGTCAATTCATCACTGAGCCGACAGGCCCACAGGCTGCAGCAGGGCAAGAGAGAGACTCGGAGCTTAGCAAACACCAGGCGAGTGGCCGGGACTGGCCAGTGCCTGGAGCTGCCCTGCTCCACCACCTCCTCTGCTCTCCCACTCCCGGTATCTCATCCACCTGGTGCCCTGGGGTCAGGACAGCGGCCTGACATCGGGTCAGTTATGATCAGATCCTATCCTCCCTTATCTGGTCACCCAAGGGCTGGCTCTGGTCCCAGAGAGTCACCCGCTACACCCCTGCCTCCTTTGAATTGTGCCCCTTTGCCTTTTGCCAGTCTCCTTGCTTCCTATGCCTCTCCCTGGTCCTTCTCTGCCACCACAGAGGCAGTCCCTTGAGCCATCCCTCCTTCAGAAGGAGCATGCCAGCTCTTCACAGAAATACGTCACCTCATCAGCCTCGGGGACAGTCTCTACCCCAAGAGTGGTCCCCACTGGCCAGCCTGGAGGGAAAGCAGCTATGACTCTAATCAGAGCTAGTGGGCTTGTGGAGAAGGTTCAGCTGAGCCCAGAGCTCTTAAGGCCCATGATTCTTCTTTCTGTTCTTGTAAGCCTGGAACATTCCCCAGATGTCTCTCATCCTGGGGCCTGGCCAGAGGTGGATCAGCTGTTGTCCTACTCAGCACCTGGCATGGGTTCAGCCTCCGGCATCCTGCCTCATGTGGTACAGGAGGGGTCCCTGCCTAGCCTGCAGCGCATCACAAGGGACAGACAGAGGGAAAGGCTTAGAGGTCATAGGTGCCATCACCGCCCGTGGCAGTGTCATTTGGTCTCTGCGTAGTTGTATTGGACCGTTCCAACTCCACAGTACCTTGTGTTTCTTCCCGCTTCGGGAGACAACCCCACACCTCCACCCTGGAGGAGCCTATGGAGGTCCAGACCTGGGGCCAACCTGGTTTTCACTAATCCTGGGGTCCCCAAGCTCCTGGAAAAGTCTGCGGTTTTTCGGCTTCAGAGAAGTCGAGGCAGCTAATGCCTGAGGAAGGGGAGGCTGAGAGAGGCGGGCTCTCTGTAAGTAAAGATGTTTGTTCAAGCAGTGGCAGGTGTGTGCAAGGTGACCACCATACCTGCGACATGGGGCAGGAGACAGCTCTGATGGTCACCGCCCCTTGATGTATTCATACACAGGATCAGCTGCAGGGTTCTTCTGGGGGCTCAAAGTGTGCCCCCAGTGTCCACATGTCCAGATAAGGCCAGCTTAGCAGGTTCATGGCACCCAAGAGCTGTGTGGGTATAGTCGCTTCCATGAAGCCCTGGGGCCTAGGGAAGCGTCCTACATAAGCCCCACTGGGGCAATGCTTAGGGGAGCGATGGGCCGACCTCACCCCCACTCAGAGATCCCAGATCTAAAGATCCATCAGTGTGCAATGCCAGCCTGGGAATGCCTCGGACACGAAACACCAGTCTGTAAGGGCTGCAGCTTATACTGCCTCAGCCAGCCATGGAGTCCAGTCAGACTGCAGGTCTAGGAGTCGTCAGTGTGTGGCAGTCTTCGGATCCCATGGAGTCGGGTTCACTTGGGACCTGCAACTCCTTTCTTACCTGTTCCTTCCTTTGGGGATGGGACTGTGTCCCAGGCCTCCACTACAATTTATCAGACAAGGATTGTTTCTCTGATGTCACAGCTAAAGAGATCTGCTTCAGGATAAAGTACCTTGAGCCTCATTCATTTCTGGTGATAAGAATCTTCCGATACCTGGATGACTTAGTTACTTTATTTATTTATTCATTTCATATTTATGTATCTATTCATTTATTTGTGGTTTTTTGAGACAGGGTTTCTCTGTGTAACCCCAATGGTCCTGGAATTTGCTGGGTAGACCAGGCTGGCCTCAAACTCAGAGATCCACCTGCCTCTTACTCCTGAGTGCTTGGATCAAAGGTGGGTGCCCAGCTGACCTGGCTGACTTTAAAGTTGACACAGGACCAGCCTTGGGGACTCACTGCAGCTGCCCTCCTCTGCCAGCCTCACCTCTAGCCCCAGCTCCTAAAGTTTTGCTGACCTGTGTGCAATGTCCCCCCACGGGCTCATGTTCTGAATGCTTGTTCAGCAGCAGATGATGTTATCTGGGATTGTGGGGCCTTTAGAAAGTGGAGCCGACCCGCCGTGGAAGTGGCTCACTGAGTGGGGTCTTCAGGGATCTAGCCTTGGCTATCTTTGGGTTTAGCCTTCTGTTTCCAAACCCACTGGAATGTGAGGAGCAATCCATGCCACCAGCTCCTGCCCCCGAGGAGATAGCTGCCACCGCATGCCTTTGCATGGACTGAGACAAAATAAACCTTCCCTTAAAGAGTGCCTTAGCCTGTATTTGTCACAACACGGAAAAGGGTAACCAACATACATGCTCATAGCTCCAATGCACCTATCCCAGGGTCTTGGGTTTCACCCTGGATACAGCATCCCTGCAGGCCACACTTTTTTTTATTATTATTATGTATACAATATTCTGTCTGTGTGAATGTATGTCTGCAGGCCAGAAGAGGGCACCAGACCTCATTACAGATGGTTGTGAGCCACCATGTGGTTGCTGGGAATTGAACTCAGGACCTTTGGAAGAGCAGGCAATGCTCTTAACCACTGAGCCATCTCTCCAGCCCCCCCTTTTTATTTATTATGTATACATTTTTTTATTTTTATTTATTTATTTTTCAATTTCTGTTAGCCTTACCCACTGGACTCCCTGACTATGTGGGATGAAGTAGGGGGGCACAGTCCCTAAATCAAAGGCAAAGTCTCTCATGGAGAGGGGACACCTTGGGAAGGAGGGGTGAGGGGCAATGTTGTTTGGGTGACAGAGCAGGTTGAAGGAGCCGCCTACTTCCCAGAGTCTCAGGGCACTTGCAGGGAAAGGCTTTTCTGGACCGAGTGGAACCAAGGCCATGGAAGCTCAGGGCTCTGCTGCTTTGCAGTTGCTTCTGCTTCTGTCGCTCTCCAGCCTGGGGCTCAGCTCAGCCAGCACTGGCCCCTGTGACCCACTTCTGATTGTTCCAGTGTCTCTGAGCAGTCATTGCAAATCATTCTATTTAAGAATATGTTGGCCTGAAACTGTTCTATTAGAAGAGTAGCCTCCGCTGCAGGCAGTGTCCCCTGCCCCCAACAGTCCAAGACAGAGCGCAAGGGATTGGCAGGATATGCCTTGGGCATGGAGGGAACGAGGGGGAAAGCCCTGTCCTGGGGGGGGGCAGCCAGGCAGCCAGACAGCCCATTCGTGTTCCTTGGGCTGCAGCTACAGATGCCCATGTATACAAAGGGCCATTGTGCTCACCCATCATGTGCCCTCGAGCCTGGTTTCGGCCATGAGGAAATGTGGGAACCATGTCCCTCAGGCTGCATTTGACATTTGACATTCACTGCAGGGGAAGCATCTGGAGGGGCCTCGCCAGACTAGCCACTGAGTTGGGTTTAGGAACAGGCAGCTCTCACAGGCCAGTAGCCTAAGACTGGCCCTTGTGCCAGGACACACAGCCTTGGCCTTCACTGACTTCCACTAGGGACGGGCAGGGCTGGCTGTAGGAGGTGGGTGAAGGAAACAAAAGAAATACGGGCAGAGTTCACAAGCACGCACACACACGTGCACACACACACACGTGTACATGTATGTATAACATGAATGTACCAACACACATACTCCAGTAACACACAAATGCATGCACAGAAATTCCAGGCACATATGTGAGCACACACAAACACTTTAGAAACACACAGAAGTGCTGTGTACAGAATTTTGGGATTGCAAACCCATCTCTGAGAATACTTGCACACACGCACATGGGCTGACAGCCCCTGAGAGCAGCCATATCAAGGAGAACCTAGATTTGACATGAAGGTGACTTGGGGAGCTGCCTGCCCCTCTTCATAGCCACCCTTTGGCCAGCTCAGCTCCTTTTCCCTAAGGAGATGTCTGTAACGCTTTAGAGGCCCAACAGCCAAGCGGGGGCTGCACATGGGTCGTCGGCATCATGGACCTCGTGGCTCTGGGAGAGCATTGTTGGAACTGTACTCCAAAACCACAATTACGCAGCTCAGAGCCGGGTCCCGAGTGTTTACAGTGTGCCGAGGCAATGGAAACAGACCACTGTAAACACTGGAGCATTGCGAAATCACGCTTCTGAGTGTCTGCAACATGAGGGGGACCTGTGTTCTCAGGGATGGCATTCGGCAGACCGACGCTCAGAAGGCAGAGCCTCCGATACCTGCTGACCTACGGCTCACTATGGTTGGGAGGTTTGCGGGAAGCTGGGCTCCCAGTGAGCAGTGGGTGGCTGGTCTCTATTCCCGTGTCTCTGATGTCTGTGGGTACTGGCTCTAGCCAAGGTTCCTCTCTAGCTCTCTATGCTTGCCTGTGAGGAGGGAAGAACGCCTCTGTGCTCAGCTGTGTGGCTGGAAAGGCGGGGTCCCTTTGTACCTGTATGCATTCTCAAAGATCCACCAAGGGACCCTCCTTAGAGAGGGGTCTTTGTAGATGTGATTGGTGAGGCTCTGGGGGTGGATTGTTGGTTCTGTTCAAGCAGTACCTACATTGACACCACTGTGTTCTTGTAAAGGAGACTGGAAGAAATTGCACCAAAATTTCACGTGACCTAAAAGGCAGAACTTAAAGTGGCGTGAACCCAATATTGAACTCCAGGACCTTCTGGGCTGTGGCAAGGGCAGCTAGACAAAGCCTGTGACAGCAGAACTCGGGCCTGGCATGTAGACCAAAGCTAAGAACCTTGGAGGCCTTCCTCCACAGTGTCACACTTTTTCGTGACAGCCCCGGGACACCAGAACCAACACTTTCTCAAGGCCACTCTGAGTGGTCAGGTAAGACACTCCCAGTGTGCTGGGCCTGCAGGGAGTGACAGTGATGGGAGGAGCTGGCCTTGAATGAGGATAGGACCAGGTGCCTGTGAGGCACAGGCCTGGGTGATGGCAATTCTCTAAGAACATGTGTGTACACATGCATACATCTGCACATATGCACAGTTGGCACCCATGTATGTGCATACCTACAGCCTTGTGTCCATTGGCCTGTGCATGCTCACACCGTTCTCATGTGTGCCCACTGTCAGGCACTCTCTACATGTTTTCAGGTGAAGGAGAGGAGGGGACATTACAGGTTGTAATGACTTGTGTAACTCTCAACTTGGCAGAATCTAGAACCACCTAGAGACGGGCTTCTGGGCATGCTGGTAGGGGAATTATGTTCATTGAACTGGGAAGGCTTGCCAGTTGTGGGTGGCACTACTCCCTGGCTGGGATCCTGGACTGCACTGCATACACGGATAAAGGGAGCTGAGCACCAGCCACCATCACGCTCTGCTTCCTGACTGTGGATGCTATGTGATCGATGCCATGACTTCCGCCATGATGGTTTACACCCTTGCAGGGTGGGCAGAACAAACCCTTTCTCTCTTCGTTGCTCTTATCATGGTATTTATCACCGTGGCAGGGGGGATAAAAGTAAACTAAGTCATAAGCCAAGTGACAATATGAGCATAAGTTTGCTGGGGGCAGCCAGCAGGTTGGAGATGGCCAGGTAAGGGCCATGTTCAGCCATGTCAGCTTGCGGATGACAATGATCATCTGGACATCTGAGTTCTGGGTCCTTCCCAAAGTAAAGGAGGAAGAAGGCATGTCTTCAGGGCTCAGTGGGTGGCTCTGGGGACAGAGGCTTCCTTCTCACAGCCCACTGACCCCAATTCATAGTTGGGCACCCTGGCCTTTCCCAGAGCCAGCAGAGGGATGGGAGACTAAACAACTCTGTCCACTTCTCATTTCCCGAAAAAACCCTTTTGGCCAAAATAAATAGATGTCCATCAGCTGCTGGTCTGCTGTGGACACAGGGTCTTGCTCAGGCCAGGAAGCTCCAATTTCTGGAGGGTGGAGCAAGCTAAAACTTCAGGGAGGCTAATGGCTAGACCTCCTGGGAAACCCATGCAGCTGGAATGGTCTGCTCCTGAGCCCGGCCGCTCTAAGGACGTTCTGCCCATGAGGCTCGAGCCCTGAAGAAGCCCAGTAATCTATTACAGCCTTTATTCCAAGACCCATTGTCTATGTCAACTGGTTGCCATACAAGAAAGGTGAGCTGGTAGGGCAGAGTTGAGACCCTACACCCTGGTGCCCAGGGGCAGTCAGGAGCTGCCCCTCACCCTGAAGTATATAGGAGCAGTGTCCAGGTCTCTGTTTCAGGGACTCTGCCCCCAACCAGACTACAACTGAGAATCCTGCCTTGTTCACTCCGAACCCAACCCTATACCTCTGCCCTGTGTGGCAGTGTTGCGTGATGCCCTTTCTTTGGTCTGTTGGGGTGGGTCTAGGGAGAAGAATACAGGACTTGTGTCAGAGTTTAGAGGTGAACCACACTCAGAACTGTGGGGATGTCAGTCCTCCCCCAGGTCCTTCATACACATGAAGGATGACTCTCAAGTCCTTGGGGATTAGTGGTTACTCACAGGAGGACAAAACAGAGTGGCAAAGATGGCTGAGGATGTGTCCTCCGTGGCTAGAGAGTAGGCAGGTAGGCCAGGATACCCAGTCAGAGCAAGGGCCAGGGGATGGCGTTATGTCCATTTGGCAGGCCCCTGGGTCTCAGGGAACTGGTTGGACATTAGCTTCAGCCACGTGTTGGATGTTACTGTTCTGGGGTTGGAGACATGGTCATTGCAGAGGACCTGAGTGTGGTTCCCAACATCTATGTGATGGATGTGCGGTTTAGTTTTTTGTCAACTTAACACAAGCTAGAGTTATCTCAAAAGAAGGATCCTCGATTGAGAAAATGCCTCCTTCAGACTGACCCGTAGGAAAGTCAATGGGGCATTTTCTTGATTCATGGCAGATTTGGAAGGGCCCAGATCACTGTGGCCCCCAGCAGGTGGTCCTGAGGTATATAAAATACAGGCTGAGCCGAGTGATGGTGGTGCACACTTTTAATCTCAGCACTCAGAAGGCAGAGGCAAGTGGATCTCTGTGGATTCGAGGCCAGCCTGGTCTACAAGAGCTAGTTTCAGGATAGGCTCCAAAGCTACAGTGACACCCTGTCTCGAAAAAAAAAATACAGGCTGAGCAAGCCATGGGAAGCAAGCCAGTGTGCAGCATTCCTCATGGCCTCTGCTTCAGTTCCTGCCTCTGGGCTCCTGCTTTGAGCTCCTGCCCTGACCTCTCTAATGATGAAGTGTTACCTGAAAATGTCAGATAAAATAAAACCTTTCCTCCCCAGCTCGCTTCTGCTTAGTATTTTATTATAGCAACAGAGAGCAAACTAGAGCGGTGGTTCATAACCACTTGTGACTCCAGCTCTGGGGATCTAGCATCCTCTTCTGGCCTTCAAGGGAACCCCCCCCCACACATGTATACCCAGGCACAGCCACACGCACACATGTATACACAGCTGCAGCCACACGCACACATCTATACACAGCCGCAACCACACGCACACATGTATACACAGCCACACACACACATGTATACCCAGGCACAGCCACAGGCACACATGTATACACAACTGCAGCCAGATGCACACATTTACAAGTAAAAATAAAAATAAATCTAAACAAAACAAAGCTTCTATTCCACGGAAGATGTTGGGGAGAGAATAAGTAGCCAAAAAGAAGGCTTGGAGAAAAATCTCTGCAAATGACACATGATACCCCAAACAAGCCAACAATAAGAAATGAATAACATGATTTTAAAAAGGCCCAAACACTTCCTCCTCAGTCATGTGGAAGCTTAAAGCGAGTAGGTGGAAAGAGGCCCCGTTTCTGGTAGTACCAGGGAAATGCAAACAAGTCAACGAGATATGAGTTTCCATAATTAGGGGTGCCAGGCTGGAGGGATGGCTCAGAGGTTAAGAGCACTGACTGCTCTTTCGGAGGTCCTGAGTTCAATTCCCAGCAACCACATGATGGTTCACAACCATCTATAATGAGATCTGGTGCCCAGAACACTGTATAAATAATAAACAAACAAACACATAAATAAATAAATCTTAAAAAAAAAGATTTCCTATATCAATTTCCAAGTTCCCTACACCAGTGTCACCAAAATCTGGCCAGGCCAGGGTGTAGACGAGCTCTCCCTCATCAATGGCAAGGAGGCAGAATGGCACAGCAGTCATGAAAGAGAGCTGGGCAGGTTCTTGGAAACTCAACAGTCTTCCCCGACACCCTAGCAATGTGCCCCAGGTACTTGTGCACAGGACCTGAGGCGTTATTCCAATGCAATCTCTGCATAGCTGTGCATAGCAGCCGCATTCCCAACTGCCAAGCTGGGAAGCAACAGAGCTGTCCTGTGATTACTGAGTGGCTGCATAGATGGGCACAGCCAGGGAACAGAACAGCGCTCATTCAGCGCCGGAAGGAAATGTACCACCAAGCACAACCCTCAAGAAGTCAGGGGAGCCTTAAATGCATGCTGTCAAAGTGAGCCAGTCCAAAAGGCTTCAGGCTTTTTGTAGGATTCCCACAGTGTGACACTCCTGCAAATGGCAAGACTTTGGGGACAGGGAGACAATTTGGGGCTGCTGGGGACAGGAGACAGGGTGGGATTGTATGGATTGTACACACGGAGCTCTAGGGCCAGGGAGCTGGTATATGACATAGTGATGGCAGATATATGTCACTAAACGTTTGTCCCGACCAAGCATGAACCTGCTGCCCTCCAGTGACAGTATTGCTAGTCTCTCCGTGCAGTGTGGGTGGGACTGTACAGCAGGCTCTGTGCTTACACCACCTCTGCTGGTTGCCAGCCACAGCCTCTCCCAGCTGCGAGGCCTGTCTCCCATGCCCTGGAGAGCTGAACTGGTCCCCACCCACCTCTCGGTGTTCTCAGAATGTAACGATCCTGCCCACACAGACCTGGGATGCCCTGGCAAAGGCTGCTTGCTGTGTGAGAAACATTCAAATCCTGACTGCAGTGTGCCTGTGTCTGAAGGAACCTCCACGGTCCTCAGGATGGCTCCTGTCCAAGTACAGCCACTGATCTCCATGTCCAGACTGGGGCCCAAGCCTTCTTTCCTGTCCTAGATACCTGCGCTGCTCTGTGGCTCTCCCTTAGCAGCTGTTTAATACCTTAGCACTGCACCAGAGTGAGGCTGTACGAATGGCGCCCAGCACGCCTAGGAGGGTGGTAGATCCGGATCTACGCTCAGTTTGCCTGTCTCTCACTCAGCTGTAAGGATGTGATGTTCAAGTCCAAGGGAGAGAGAAACAGGCTCATGGTACGCCTCCACCCTGGAGTAGTTTGGGGAGGTGTGTGGCCCCCATTCCCACGTGGTCTTAACATCAGTTGTGTGGACAGTCTCCCTACACTCTGACTCAGTGTGGAGTCCTCCGTCCTCCATGTCTGTGTAGTTGTTTGTGTTCCTGAGTCAGGTCATTCACCTGTGACATTGTTGGTGCCTCAGATGCAGGAGAAATGAAAGAAGTGCACAGAATATGAATGTCCCCAGTACCAGTGATGCTGATGTCCCCAGTACCAGTGATGCTGACGTCCCCGGTACCAGTGATGCTGATGTCCCCAAGTACCAGTGATACTGATGTACCCGGTACCAGTGATGCTGACGTCCCCGGTACCAGTGATGCTGATGTCCCCAAGTACCAGTGATACTGATGTACCCGGTACCAGTGATGCTGATGTCCCCGGTACCAGTGATGCTGATGTCCCCAAGTACCAGTGATGCTGATGTCCCCAAGTACCAGTGATGCTGATGTCCCCAGTACCAGTGATGCTGAAGCCACCAAACCCAGTCTGTTCAGTTCAGGATCATAGGTCACCTTGTTGTAGAATATTGTTTTAAGATGTGTTACATTTGTTTATGCTGTGGAGTATTTGTTTAATGATGGAAAGATGTTTTGTATTCTTTTATGTTGCATGTGTTTAACTCTGTGAAGCTGTGTTACTTTGCCTGTCTAAAACACCTGACTGGTCTAATAAAGAACTAAATAGCCAATAACCAGGCAGGAGAAAGGATAGGCAGAGCTGGCAGGCAGACAGAATAAATAGGAGCAATCTGGGACGAGATATTGAGGAGTGAGGAAAAGAGATTGTGACGCCTGCACCACCTGGAACCGCAATCGGGCAAGGGTCTGGGGGTTAAAAAACGCACAGAGACATGGGTCACTCTTGAAACAAGAATGCCAATTTTATTATGTTCCAAGGTGGTCTCCTTGACTAGGGACCATCTCAGCTGCAAGCCCACCAGAAACCACTTCCTTGTTATCGGGAACTCATGAGGGTTTCGTGCTCAGAGCAGCTGCAAGCATAGGAAACAAGTTGTTTACTCCGGCAGGCAAGATGTCATAGGAAGTTCAGGGTCTGAGGGTCTGCAGCCCCTGACAGGAAAGGAGGAGAATGCCAGGGCCAGCCACCCAGCCACCCAGCCACCCAGCCACCCAGCCACCCAGCCAGACACGAAATACAAAGGAAAAAAATACAGAAACAGAGAAAGGTAAAAGCCCAGAGGCAAAAGGTAGGCGGGATAATTTAAGTTAAGAAAGCTGACTAGAAATAAGCCAAACTGAGGCTGGACATTTGTAAGTAATAATAAGACTCCATGTATGATTATCTGGGAGCTGGGTGGTGGGCCCCCTAAAGAGCCAAAGAGTAAAAAACAACCAACAACCCCACCTCCCTAAAGGTCGGACTAGAGAGGACCCATCTCCAGTGGGAATAATGCCCTGGAGAAGAGGTCTACGGGGCTCCACAGCCTTCAAGGGGCTCCACCCCCCACTTTGATGCTAGAGTCACATCACCGGAGAGCAATAGTCTGTGGGCCCAGTGCTCATTCCCCTCATAAAACTCCAAGCCCAAGTCCCTGTCCCCAGCCTCTGCTCCCACCAGCCTTTACAAGGAGAAACCATCTCTGCTCAGTACTCCAGCAGCAAGGGTCCCCTGAGCCCCCTTCCCGTCTCTAGCTTATACCTAGTGGGGAATAATCTTCTCATGGTAGCTGGACTGGGATTGACTCCAGTGCTAAACCCTAGGGGGTCAACGTGAGTATCCCATCTCCTCACCCTGGACTCCCACCCATCAAGTACGGCTGGCTGGCTCAGGCCCTGCCTTAGAACAACATGGTCCTGGTGTGCAGGAAGAGAGGCTGGGCCCTGCAGCTATTCCCCACCCCCCACCCCAGGCTGTCAACCTCACACTTCTTGCCTGTCCTCTCCTCTGCTTCCTGCTCTGGGACCCAGCAGGCCACACATATGCCCTGGCTTCCTTCCATCCTGAACAACGGGATCCCATTTAGAGGTGGCTGCCCCCTGCCTCCTAGGGTCCTTTGGATGGGAGGTGGCCTGAAGTCCCACGGATTCCAGACAGCAGGGCTTTAATGACTCATTTCTGAGTCAGGTCAAGGTCAAAGGGCACAGCCAGACTCTTATCCTCTGGGGCACAAGGCAGACTAGAAGAAACTGGGTGTGGGGGATGGGCCACCTGTGGGGAGGGGAGAGGGAGCAGGTGCGAGCTGCGGAGCTGGAATAGGGGTGACTGTGGGTACTGAAGTTGCTCAGTGTGGCATCTGGCCTGGCACCTGTGGCCAGCAGTTACCTTGCTGTGTACCCCAGCCCCCAGCCTCAGGATGCCACGGCCATAGCGGGCAGTCAGCAGGAAGGAAACCCGGCATCAAGGGCCTGACCAGCCCGTCTGGTTGTCCCGGCGCCCTCTTTGGGACCCTGGCGCCAGCCCGTCCGAAGGTCAGCTGAGTCTATTCTTGGTACTGTTGCTTGGTCCTGACCAGGAGCTCCTTATAGGGCTTTGTCCAGCCTTGAGGTGCCCTCTGAGTACCAGGGTCAACTTGCCCTCTGCCAGTTGAGGACATGGTCGGCTACTCCTACCAAGGCCACACCCACTCCTGCTTCTTAGGAATGTCCCTCAGATTTCTGTAAAGGCGAGGACACTTTGGCTTGGGCAGTGTGGGGAGGAGGGACAGAGCTCAGAGCCTTGTGACATCATTGTAGAGACACAAGTCCTTGCCATACTGGGAACCAGTGGTGAGAGCTTATTTTTAGACGTTCCTAACCCAATACCTGGAGTGTGCCCAAAGAATACACAAGTTTTGGTAGCACAAAAATCAAACTTTGGGGTGAGTCACTTAGTAGAGAAAATGCACCTCAGGTATGTTATCAGCTTGTACTTCCGGAGACTGATGGGGGTATTTCCTCCTGGACGGCTGCCGTGTCGGTGCATCTGACTCACCCCAATGTGTGGTGGCCGGTCATTCCTGTCCTCTTCAGAGGGTCGCCGGGTCACAGGCACGTTCTAGCAACGGGAGCCATGGCCCTGGCTAGCTGTCCCCTCTCTGCACCGTCACTGACCAGCAGATGCACTGACACAGCCCAATGTTAAACAGTGCCTAAGACAAGGTGGGAGGTGCCTGGGGCTCCCCAGCCCTGCTGGCTGCTGGACAGCACCATGTACAGTTCCGTGGTGACGCGAAGGTGAGGAGACAGGCTGGGTTCTGCCACATCAGGCTTCTGTCTATCAGGGCCTTCTTCTCTGAAGAGAGGTGAGGAGAGCACCCAGCTCCACCCCCACTAGCTTTGCCAAGGTCTAAGTAAAGACCTTATCCAGGAGGACCCTAGAACACAGTGATGTTAGCTAGGAATGGTTGGATCCCCCCCTGACACAGTGCCCTTCCTCAGCGCCCTCCAGCTGTAGCCCTTGAGCCTACGTGCCTGGAGGAAGGATGAAGGGCTTACCTATGGATGAGTTTGAAGCCTTGGGTGTGGCCAGGGCCCCTACATAGTGTGAGGACCTTAAAGTCTTCCCAGTATCCATAACAAGGCTGTCACCTGGAGCGAGGGCTCATTCACAGCTGCAGACCCTCCACCTGCCACTGTAAACAGCTGCTTGTTTGGCAGCGTGGAGCAGTGGCTTTCAGCCTTCCTAACGCTGCGACCCTTAAATACAGTTCCCCATGCTGTGGTCCTCCAGAGCTGTGATTTTGCCACTGTTGTGAATCACAATATAAATATCGGATACGCAGGATATCTGACGTGTGACTCCTCAAAGGGGTCATGGTGCACGGCCTGGTGCAGAGGAGACCACTCCCTTTCACTTCCACCCTCTCAGATGCATCTCCTCTGGGTGTGTAGAGCTTCTGAAGGCACGGTGCCTGTGGATCTGGAAGGTACCCAGCCAGAGACCCACAGCTGTCCCAGGCATCCAAAGGCGGACTAGTGTGGGTTGTCCCAGGATGATGGTCTCCTAGCTGGCCATCCTGGCTGCGCTCCTCTCCCACCTGGGTTAGTTTGAATTTACTGTTTATCCCCAAACCAGCTGCTTCCTCTGTTTATTTTTTCCCCCTTTCCACTTAAAGCTGCCTCGCACGGCATCTTAGGTGCCTTGGGCTGCCTGCTGAACAATGGCTCTGTCTTTAAACACCCTTCCAGCTAGTTTGCCTTCCTCCTTCTTCATATTGTCACCAACTGTCCCCCCCTCCCACCGTCAGTCACCGTCTGAGTCCTCCCTGCTCTCCCTCCTCCATGTGTGGTGCTCACATGGGAGGCCCAAGCCGGAAGCCATTCCCTTAGTGCTCCTGAGACACCGTGAGCTTCCCTGGGGTCCCTCTCTCTGCCACTCCATTCTGACTGCTCACTGCTCAGCGCAGTCATCCTCCTTCAGCACCTCACCTCCAACTTCCTGCTCACTGAGCCACTCCCCATCCTGACCCCATGATTCTACCCCAGTTTGTCTTTCTCCTTCAGCATGAGTCACAGGCACATGTTGTCCTAGTGTTCCTATCGCCCTGATGAAACACCGTGACCAAAGCAAGTTGGGGAGGCAAGGGTGTAGCTGGCTTACTCTGCTACACCGCTGCTCATCACTGAAGGAAGTCAGCACCGGAACTCAAATGGAGCTCCTGGAGGCAGGAGCTGATGCAGAGGCCATGGAGGAGTGCTGCCTGCTGGCTTGCTCCTCATGGCTTGCACAGCCTGCTTTCTGACAGAACCCAGGACCACCCACCCAGGGATGGCACTGCTCACAATGGGCTGGATTCTCTCCTATCAATCACTAATTAAGAAAATGCCCTGCCAGGCAGTAGTGGCACACACCTTTAAACCCAGCACTCGGGAGGCAGAGGTAGGTGGATCTCTGTGAGTTTGAGGCCAAACTGGTCTACAAGAACTAGTTCCAGGACAGCTAGGGCTGTTACACAGAGAAACCCTGTCTTAACCCCCTCCCCCCGTAAAGAAAGAAAATGCCCTTTAGCCGGTCTTGCGGAGGCATTTTCTCCATCCTTTCAGATGACTCTGGCTTGTGTCAAGTTGGCATTCAGACTAGCCGTCACACATGGTGAACTTTGCCTCTTTATCTTGACAACCACACTGTTTGGTCCTCTATGGAAACACAGATCCCAGCAAGAGTGAGCTCTCAGTCTCCATCTGCTCTGCTCACTGATGGAGCCGAAATATCACAGCCGCGCCTGGCATGCAATAGGCACTCAGTGAATCTTTCTGCAATGAGCAAGGCGCTTATGCCCACAGTGAGGGGTGCCAGCCTGCCTCCAAATGCAGCTGCGAGGGATGGGCTCACCCTGACTCCACAGGCACCCACAGACAAGCTGGGCCTGGGACACAGCAGCTCCCTGTCCCGACGCCCATGGCAATCATGGCAGTGACAACGGTGCTTTGCCATTCGAGTCATCTTAGATTAAGAATCCTGAAGGTCCCGGCCTCACCCTGTTCACTGTTGCAACGTGTCTCTATGCTCTGACACCATGCAGCCCCGCAGCCTTGGGAAGCCTGATATTGCCCACCAGGCGCCATGGATCTGCGGGTCTGGAAACAGATCTATTAGCTAGGTGAAGGCTGTCTGTGAGAAGCTGGTCATACTGAAGACCCAGGGCAAACACACCTCCTGGGGTCACTAGGGAGGAAGCAACACAGCACTGGGGAGGCCACCTACAGAAATTCTCTCTGTGTTTCCTGGGGGTCCCTGAGGGGCTCTCAGGAACATGGCCACCTGCTTGCTGAGCAGACACACCTGTGGTCTTTCCTGGTTGCCCAAACACTAGTCCCTAAAGGCTGTTGTCCTGGGTGTGACTGGGGTCTCTGGATCTTCATGTGATCTCTGCCAGAGAACTCTATACATTCCTTCCCAGGACCTGGGTAGGCATGAGCCAAAGGGGCAGCCATGCTGGCCTTGCTTTTCTACCTTGTCCCTGCTGGGAGTTGTGGACGCTACATCTGCATCATCTTTCTCTTAGGTACCTAATGGCTCGTCCCAGGTAGCCCCTAAAACCTGCACTGCCTTGCCCCATTAGCGTAGTCCCTGGACACCTCCTTCTAGATTAGGGACACATGAGGTACTGAGGGTCTCATCTGGGAGCCATGTCTGAGAGCCAGGCAGTTGGACATGCCCATAACTTGGAACCCCCAGAGAGTCTAGTGTGATGGATGGGAAGCTGCCCCCGCCGGGTGAGCATCCTTCTCCACACCAGTGTCCTCCACGGTTTCCTTCTCTGAGTTTTGCTGCAGAACGTGACTTCCGAGAACAACCCTGACCTCCCCTGTGCACAACGGAGTGCCCTTTCTCCAGCAGCAATCTGTCAGCTCAGCTGTGACGCTGCTGGCTTGGGAACTGAGGGGAAGAGCCAGGGAGAGGTGGGAGACAGGCCCTGCTGTGGTTTACCCACACAGAGGGCACCTTCCTGGGTCACTACAACTTTCACAGAGGGTGTGTCTTGGTGGACATCTGGCTCCTCTGCCAAGCTGCTCCTAGTGTCTTAGATAGGAGATGCCCAAGTGACCAGAGCTGGAAGCATATGGCTGAGTGCCTTTCTGCCATATTCCAGGATCAAGGGGGGGGCAATGGCACCCCAGATTCTCAGCTGACTCCCCCAGCTGCCAAACACTGCATTTCCATAGGCTGGTGGTTCCTGTGGGCCATGGTCTTGTGGGCTATGATCCTTGTGGGTTTTTGTCTCCATGGGTTATGAGCCCATGGGCTGTCATCCTCCATTCATTGTGGTCTCCATGGTCTATGGTCCCTATAGTTATGCTGTGGTCCGTCTTTTGCCAGGCCTTTCTCCCACTGTCCTTTTGGCTTTGAGTTCATCGGTGTCTCAACCTTGGCCTTGCATCAGCTTACCTGCTCGCCGCCTGCAGCTGGCCATGACTGGTACATTTTGAGATGTCACAGCCTTTGTCTCCACCCCCGCATCTCTGACCAGCTCATTCCCAGGCTCCAGGCCCACTTTCTGGAGTCAGAGTTGAGATTAGGTGAAGCTAGCTGAAGTCGTCCCCTGTGACTCCTAGCAGCCATGGCCACCTTGCTGATGGCTCTGAATCACCCACTTGCGTCAGCCACATCAGGGTTGCCCCTCTACCCCAAGGCCAAGGCGGCCTTGACTTGGTGGGAGTTGGCTAGCATTGAAAGGGGCTCTGTCCTCCACAAGGGCTTCACCCTGGACAGACACACAGGGCCTTTGTTCTCTCCCAGATCCCCAGAAGGCCATCCGCAGCTGTGACTCTCAGAGATGTCTGGCTTTCTGTCTTGGCAGGGCTTATCTCTCCAGGCCACAGGACCGACTGACTATACTGTGCCCAGCCCCTTCTGGGCTCTCTTCCCCTGTCTTGTATGCTGAGTAGTTTGATGTCAACTTGACACAAACTAGAGTCACCTGGGAAGAGGGCCTCTCAACTGAGAAAATGCCTCCGTCAGATTGCCCTGAAGGAGCATCTGTAGAGCATTTTCTTGATGGGTGATTGGTGTGGGGTGCCCAGCTAACTGTGGGTGTCGCTGCCTCTGGGCAGGTGGTCCTGGAGTATAGTCTGAGCAAGCCATGAGGAGCAGGCCGGTAATTAGTGCTCCTCCACGGGCTCAGCTTCAGGTCCTGCCCCTAGGATCCTGACTTGAGAGTTCCTGTTCTCACTTCCCCCAGTGGCGGACTGTAAGCTGTAGTTTCAAATGAACCCTTTCCTCCCCAACTGTTGGCCATGGTGCTTATCACAGCAATAGAAAGCAAGCTAGGATCCTTTCTCCTCTGGCCACTGTCCTGGACCTGCCCAGCAGGCTCATCTGACACAGCATCCAGAGACAGCATCTTCTGCCTGGATGAGGCACACAGGCCCATGGCACCACATGGGAGATGCTGCAGCAGAAGCGTCCTGGCTGCCAGCCAGCCAGCCCTACCTGGGTTCTGGTTGACTTTAATGCCTACCATCAGTACCCACTGATTTGCTTCAGGACACTTGTGCTTTGAAATAAATGTCATTACATTGACACTCATGGCCTGTTCATCCTACCTCAGCCATTGGGTCCCAGCCTGGATCTGGAACTCAGTGCTTGCTGCCCAGTTCCCCTCATCTCTCTGTTTAGCCTTAGGTACGAGTTGGGGGTAAGTTCTACTCCAGGCCAGGACCGTCTGGTCCCCGACTCTAAGCTCTACCTTCTACGCTACAGGTGTTAATGAGACACTTTCCACTAATGGGGTATCTCTCAGCATCTCTGGAGACTCCCACATCCACCCTGGGCATTGCTGGCTCTTTTTGCTGCATCTGGACCCCCTCTTGTTTTCCAGTCATAGGTGACAATGAGGACAAGCCTCTATTGGCTGCTCCACTGCCTCTGGGCTTGGTTCTCCCATTTGACTGGTGTTCAAAGTCTGTCCCTTGGTCCCTTCTTCCAGAAGGCGCCACTCCCACCCCTTTGCTAGGGACAGCAGTCCTATGTACCTCAGTGCAGTGGGAAGACGATGGGCTCATGAGTCACATGCCACCCAGTCCAGTGTTCTGAAAGTGTCTCAAGTGCCCACCGTATGCGTGGAGCTTGCTTTGCTGCAGAGAACAGATGAGAAGAAAAATGCAGGCCAGTGCTGTCCCCAAAACACACGCAGATAGAGGTCACATGTTACCCAACCTAGCATGTCTGACGGTGATGGCCCTGAAGGTACTGTCTACAGCAGACACACATCATGGGATTGGTGGGGTGGGGAGAGGCTCAGGTCTGAGCACAGAGGCAGAGACCGAAAATTCACGTGTCCTTGGCAGAAGAGAGGTGCTGTGGGAGAGAGAGCTTCTGAGCTAGAAAGAGAGTGCCAGGCAGCTGGGGATGCCACCAACACACCAACCTTCAGAAGAATGGGGTCAGGAAGTGCCCACTGGCACTTGTGTATGACCAGAGGCAAGCAGGGACAGGGTCCAGGTATAGGCTGTTGTCAACACCCAGATGATGTGGGATCCCCCTCTGTATGCTGTGAATGTGTTTTGTTAACGAATAAAGAAGCTACTTGGGGGCTGGAGAGATGGCTCAGCAGTTAAAGGCACTGACTCTTCTTCCAGAGGTCCTGAATTCAATTCCCAGAAACCACATGGTGGCTCACAGCCATCTATAATGAGATCTGGTGTCCTCTTCTGGGGTGCAGGTACACATGCATGCAGAATATTGTATACATAATAAATAAATAATCTAAAAAAAAAAAGAGTAGAGACTTTAAAAAAAAAAAGAAGCTACCTGGACCTATCACAGGGCAGAACAGAATAAGGTGGGAATTCTAAGCAATGATAGAAGAAAATGTAAGCGAAGTCAGTGAGACACCAAGTAGCCGCCACAGGAGACAGACATGCTGGAACCTTGCTGGTAAACCACAAGCCGCGTGGTAAAATATAAAATAATGGAAATAGCTTAATTTGAGATATAAGAGCTAGCTAGAGACATGCTTAAGCTATTGGCCAAACAGTATTGCAATTAATATAGCTTCTGTATGTTTATTTGGATCGGGAAGCAAACAAACAGCCTCAGTCCACACGCAGATGTGTGGGCCGGGGCTGGGTGATGGTAGACACGCACACAGGAGGCTGAGCTTAAGGGCTGCAGATCGACATGAGGGTGTCTAGCATGTGTGGAGACCCAGTATGCATTCCAGGGCCTGTGGGGATATAGAACATTAGGAAAGAGATCTGCCGGGCAGTGGTGGCACACTCCTTTAATCCTAGCATTTGGAAGGCAGAGGCAGGTAGATCTCTGTGTGTTCGAGGCCAGCCTGGTCTACAGAGTGATTTCCAGGACATCTAGGGCTGTTACACAGAAAAACCCTGTCTTAAAAAAAAAAAAAAAACGAAGAAGAAGAGGAAAAGAGGTCCTAAGATAGATAGGCAGACCCCTGGGACCAGAAGTCAAGTGGAAGTCTGTCCTAAGGGATGGCAAAACTCCCTCTTCTCCTAGTCTTTCAGAAAGCCTTCTTGCCAATTATGAAAAAAGACAGTTATACTGGATTTATTGGGCATGGAGGAGGGGGTGAGAGATGAATGAGGAACAGGGGGAGCTGGAGGGGAAGAAGAGCAGTGTTTCTGTGTGTCTCACAGGGCTTGCAGTGGCGGGAAACCCACACTCACCCTGGGCACACCCTACCTGGTGCCCCGGAGGCCTTGAAGCTGCAACGGTCCTGGTGAGGCTCCCAGCTCATTGGCCAACTGGTGGGCAGTCAGCCAGTGGGCACTCATGCCAAGTGGCTACTGGGATAGCACAGATGGCCTAAGAGTGGTTACCTTGAGGAGAGCCATTTTTGGAGAGCTTGTGGGTCTTAGAGAAACGGAAATGTAGAATCCGTATCTGGAGGAGAGCCATTTTTGGAGAGCTTGTGGGTCTTAGAGAAACGGAAATGTAGAATCCATATCTTGGCAAAAGACAAAGACCTTTTAGTATCCAGAGCCCGCAGCGTGATGTGAAGGACCCAGAAGAGGCACTCACACCTGGGAGGAAGGGCATTCCAGATATCGGAGGTGGGGGCCACTTCAGGACCTGCCTGCTTGCTGGTTGAGGAATAATTGAATCATTGTTGTGAAAATACAGCACGGAGTAAGGACTTTCAGGTTCTGCTGGTAATTATGGCTTGCAGCTCTTTACGTTACAAAACCCATTTGGATCTGTTTTCAGCTGCCTCTGTCCATGGGTACACAGACCTCCCCTTACATTCTCCCTCAACCATGCTGTCTGAGAGATAATTTTCAATTAAGGAACAAGCTGAAAAGATCACAGTGTGCCCTTCCAGCCCTGATGGCGGGCATCCTGAATAACCACAGACCATTTGTCAAGACCAGAAAATTACAGCTGAGCGGTCTGCGCTCAGCAAACCGCGGGCTGTTAGATGTCCTGGCATTTCAGGATGGGGCTCCCTGGCTCTTTCTACAGATGGCGGTTTCTGTCTTTCTTAAATCCTGCCACCTTTGAGCAGCTTTCTGGGAGACTCATCCCCCTCAATGTAGCCACTGTAGCTGGTTTCTCACAGGGAACCTCAATTGATGTCTGTGCTTTTACTTTTTTTTTTTTTAATTGGTTTTCCGAGACAGGGTTTCTCTGTAGCTTTGGAGTCTATCCTGGAACTAGCTCTTGTAGACCAGGCTGGCCTTGAACTCACAAAGATCTGCCTGCCTCTGCCTCCCAAGTGCTGGGATTAAAGGCGTGTGCCACCACCGCCAAGTGACAAATCTTTACAGTGTACAAGATTTAGGTGGGAGGGCTCAGCCCATTGTGAGTGGTACCACCCCCTCCCTGGGCAGGTGGTCCTTGATTGTTTAAGAAAGCGGGCTGAGGCCAGGCATAGTGGCATTTACCTTTAATCCTAACACTTTGGAGGCAGAGACAGGCAGATCTCTGTGAGTTCGAGGACAGTCTGGTCTACATAGTGAATTCCAGGACAACCAGAGCTATATAGTGAGACCCTATCTTCAAACAAACAAATATATAAAAGTAGACTGAGCAAGCCAGGAATCAACGTTCCTCCATGGCATCTGCTTGAGTTCCTGCCTCAGCTTCCCCCATGACGGATGGACTAGAACCTGGAAGACAATCAACCACTTCCTCCCCCCGTTGCTTTTGGCGATGGTGTTCAGCCCAGCACTAGACAGCACACGAGGACAAACCATCAGGCAAGCTGTGGTCCATCTGTCAGCAGGCATGACTCGGCAGCAGCAAAGGACTCGCAGCCTGCTGCCTCAGAAGCCAGGAGCTGAGTGAAAGGGCACTTAGAAAAGACACACAATGATGACAGGCTAGTGGATGCTAGAGGCCGATGGGGAGGGGACGGGGAAGAAGAAAAGGTGACATGGGGGGTGTCTTTCTGGATGAAGGGCCGTCCTGGATCCTGGCTGTGTTGGTACAAATACGCCATGTGTTCAAATAGCTCTGTCCCACGAAAAAAAGGACTGTGCTACTCGAAGTGCCTTGGCTGGATCATGCACATCACACCATGGTTTCTGGGTGTTACAGGGCCTGTCTTTGTCTTTCCACCAGATATGGGCTCTGCATTTCTGTTTCTCAAAAACTCACTGGTGTCAGGCGGTGGTGGCGCACGCCTTTAATCCCAGCACTTGGGAGGCAGAGGCAGGCAGATCTCTGTGAGTTCGAGACCAGCCTGGTCTACAAGAGCTAGTTCCAGTGCAGGCTCCAAAGCCACAGAGAAACCCTGTCTCAAAAAACCAAAAAAAAAAAAAAATTGTCACTTGTACTGGTTTATTAAAATGCTGATTGCCCAGTAGCCAGGCGGGAAGTACAGGCAGGGTGACCAAATTAGGAGAATTCTGGGAAGAGGAAAGGCAGAGATGTAGTCATCAGCCAGATGTAGAAGAAGCAAGATGAGAATGCCTCAATGAGAAAAGGTACCAAGCCATGCGGCTAAACATAGACAAGAATTATGGGTGAATTTAAGTCATAAGAGCTAGTTAGTAATAAGCCTGAGCAACAGGCCAAACAGTGTTGCAATTAATACAGTTTCTGTGTGATTCATGTCTGGGTGGCTGGGAAACAAAAGTGTAGTTTCTGTACAGTTAGCCAAGGAAATGCCCCACAGGTTTGCATTTTCTCACTTGAGAGTCAAATGACTCAAGCTTATATAGGGTTGCCTAAAACAAAAGAAAAAAAACAAGCAAAAATCCCAGAGTCTGATATCTAAAGACTGACACTTTCACTGATCACCATGACAAAGCTGCAGTGAATTCTTCATGAAGGCTCTGGGTACGGACACAGGCAAATGCACACTAATGTCTACATCTCTTTGGGACAAACACTGTATGGATTGTGGGGCACATGGGGCTACATAGGGCTACATGTCTTCATCTGCTGGTGACCTAACAGAGACCACTTTGGGAGGAACAATTCCCTGTGCTTCCAAGAGGCCACCCAACTGGACTTCTGGGAGCTGGCATGACAGACACCAGATTGTGGTGTACTTAGTGACCTCTTGACCTCTTACTTTGGAGTCTGGAGTCTAAGATAGTGTCCCAGGGTAGGTCCTTCTGGGTGCTTCTCTCCTTGCTTTGTAGATGACAGCTTCTGTGTCCTCAGGTGACTGTCTCCTGTGCATCTGTGTCCTGGTCTCTTTGTGTAAGGACAGAGTCATGTTGGATCAGGGTCCATGATGATCCCTTCATTTTGCCTCAATGACCTCCTTCAGCACCCCATTTCTGAATGTGGTGTCATCCTGGGGTCCCGAGAGTAAGAATGTTGACATTTGGGCTTTTGGGAGAAAGCACGCAGCCATGACAGTACTCTTCCCTCTGCCCATGTTCATCTTTACCATAGAGTTTGTGGAGCTTGGCTTCAGCTGAGCTTGCCATATCTGGTTGCTATGTATGCCTGCTCTCTTCAGTGTCCCTTCAATGCTCCCAGCTGTCTCTAGACATGTCCATTCCTGACTGTGTCCCTGACACAATCAAAGTTCTGCAGCTTGGCCTAGGGGCACCTCCTCTGATGGGAACCTGGGCCCAGATGCAGCCCCACTGAGGGCTCATACCCTCCTTCAGGTAAGCACTAAATGGTGTCTATGCCTATCCTCCCTCATTGTCCCAAGGGGCTTAGGTAAGGTCTGGGTTTCCCTTCAGTACTGCAGGGCTCACTGGGACTATCCTCCTCTTCCTAGAACTTCTCTGGATTATAGTGATTTAAAGAAAATAGCCCTCAAAGGGAGTGGCACTGTTAGGAGGTGTGACTTTGTTGGGGAAGTGTATCACTGTGGGGGTGGGCTTTGAGGTCTTCTATGCTCAAGATGTTGACCAGTGTCACAGAACACTTTCTGTTGCCTGCAAGATGTAGGTTAAGCTCAGCAACTCAACTCGACTGTGGATGTAATGTAACCACAGCTACCCTACCTCCTGTTGCTGTGACTTTCCACCATGATGGACTACAGTCTCAAACTGTAAGCCAAAATTAGCCCTCCCTCCGTTAAGGTGCATTTATGAGCCCCATGACCTGTGGTAGTGAGGAAGATGGTTTCAAACTTCAGATTTTAAACCGAGCGGGCTTTTCCTCCTCAATGTTGTAGTCTTACAAGTTCAGATGTTATAGTCTTACATGTACAAAGGCTTTAGAGAACGTGAGTACTGTAATGAAATCAAATAAAAACACAATGGGATTTTCTAGTTAGTAGCATTAGGGATACCCACTTTTAAAAACCCAGGTTATAGCAAGCAGTTTTCAAGTGAAGTGTAATAGAAGGGGTCTTTACAGTCACTCGCTGTCATGGCCGACCCAAGGGAAGGAGGTCATTTGGAGGTCATCCTGTATGGATGCTCACTAACAACCAGAAACACAGAGGTCACCCAGAGAACTCCTGAGACACCAGCCCTTCCAAGCCCGCGTGCAGAAATCTTCAGATTTGACATTTTAACTTGTGGGAGGAAGCCACTAGTTAGTTCCCAGCCGCTTAGCCCTGAAATAACCACACAGAAACTGTATTAATTAAATCACTGCTTGGCCCATTAGCTCTAGCTTCTTATTGGCTAACTCTTGCATCTTAATTTAACCCATTTCCATTAATCTGTGTATCGCCACGTGACTGTGGCTTACCAGGTAAAGTTCTGTCCGGCTTCAGCAGGGCTACATGGCTTCTGTCTGACTCCACCCTTCGTTCTCCCAGCATTCAGTCCAGTCCTCCCTGCCTAGCTCTGCTATAGGCTCAGAGCAGTTCTTTATTCATTAATGGTAATCACCGCACACAGAGGGAAATCCCACATCAGCAACTGGTGTTGTTTTTAGGAGAAACCTATAAGGTTTATTCAAGAAGGGAGCTGTGGTTGGAGCACTTAACATTTTCTTAAGTTGGTAAGCTTTCTTTTTTTTTTTTTAACTTTTTTTTTAAATTGATAATGAAGCTTTTTTTCTTCTTTCTTAAATATGCATTGGTGTTTTGCCTGTGTGTATGTCTGTGTGAAGGTGTTGGAACCCCCAGAACTGGAGTTACAGACAGTTGTGAGCTGCCATGTGGGTGCTGGGTATGGAACCTGGGTCCTTTGGAAGAGCAGCCAATGCTCTGAACCACTGAGCCATCTCTCTAGTCCAGCAGGTTTTCTTTAAAAGGGCAGTTTCAGATTTGTAGGAACCCGTGCCATCCCAGTGGCTCTCTTTGTCATTACCCCGCCCATTCATAGATGGCACAATGCTGAGCAGATGCGTGTCTGCTCTTAGTAACGATTTCATGGGTCGCCCTCAGACCCGCCCTCTCTCCGGCACTCTGTGGGGCTGGACAAATGTATAATGACATGTGACCAGTAGTTTGGCTCTGTTTCGCAGGTTAATGATCAAACAGGGCCTTGTCAAGATTTAAAACGTAACAGTCATAACCTTTGTCATATTTTTTTTCCTTCTGAAAATATTAGCCTTGGAAGGAAGTGTGTTCACAAGCAGCCACTGTTCATTCTCCAGGCATTCATCCACAGCACAGTCTGTCTATCCCTATCTTATCTGAGTTTGCAGACAAGTCGTCCAGAACTTCCTCCTCTGGGTGCAAGCTGATACCCAAATGGAATCTTTGACTCAGAGTTCTGTGAGCTCCAGAGGAGCACGCCGGCGCTATGGGCTGGAATTCACAGAGAAAGCAAGGGCGCTTGTCAGCACTTTTCCTTTACACATGTCCACGTGTTTGTTCATTTCTGCCAAGATGCCGTCATCTTTCCGAAGGAGGTGTCAGCCTTGCCGCCTCCCTTTGGGAAGTAAGGCAAGCTCTGTGGAAACAGACTGGAGCTGAGCAGAGGCTCAGCAAGTGGGACCAGGTAGCCCTCTCTTCTACCCTCCATGTCCTCTTCAGGTCCCAGGATGGGGCTGGGGGTGCAGGGGTGAGAGAGGAGGGGAAATGTTTTCATTCTCTTTGGAGGGGACGGCTTGCCCAGTTAGCCTTGCAGATTTTTAGTCCCATTATTTGAGAGGTGGAGACAGGACGATATGAAATTCAAGACCATCCTGAGCTACCCAGGGAGTTAGAGGCCAGCCTGAACTATATAAGACCCTGTCTTTACAAAAAACCAAAAGATCTTATTCTGAGTCAGATTGATGACTATCTTAAATGTTCCCAGGCTGTGAGAGATGAATCAATAAAGTGTCCAGCAGGGAACATGGGGATGGAAGTCTGGCATACAGTGCCTGGGACCTGCTGGTCAATGGGGCAGGGTCACTGTCCACATAAAACAGGCTAGGAAACTGGTGCCCACGTGGCCTCATGGTCAGGGGAGTGAGTGACTTGTACATACAGGAAGACTCCAACTGTGCAGAGCAAGGATTGATAACATCCCAAGAGAGGTGAATGGATGTGGGCTTATCTAGACAGTGGGACATTGCACAATGGTCAGAATGAAGGTCCCTGTGATTGGTGCAAGGCGTGGTGTGGGTGTTCCTGGGCAGATGTTGGAGGATGCTGGAGACTCACATATTGCTGTGGTAAGAAAGGCAGCATCCTTTCCCAGACTCATGGCTCCACTGATGCTGTTCGACACCCTGCTGTGTGTTTGCTGATCCTGTCACAGGGATGACAGTCGGGTAGAAGCTACTCATGGTTCAACCAACAATTCAGCCAGTCACACCTCCTACCCATCCACAGCAGAGCTGGGGGTCAGAGCAATGGAGACTAGCAGTTCCCTTTCTCTTACGAACTCTATGAATCTATGTCCCTACAGTGCTCCAAGCCTCGTGGGCCTTAGCCCAGAGCCACTTGATTTCAACACCTGTGTCCAGTTCATGAGCCCAGGATAGGAATGCAAAGCTCTCTAGGCCAAAGCCTCACCCCTGTGCTAGGAGCAGCACCGATGTGCCCTTGCTGAGAACCTGGTGGGTGTCTCTTGATGTGGGAGTCCCTTCTGTGTGCTGTGATTACCGTTAATGAATAAAGAAACTGCTTTGGACCTATAGCAGGGCAGAACTTAGCTAGGCAGGGAAAACTAAACAGAATGCTGGGAGAAAGAAGGGCGGAGTCAGGGAGAAGCCATGGAGAGAGAAGCGATGGAGCTGCTGGAGATAGACACTGGGAACTTTAGTTGGTAAGTCACTGTCACGTGGCAATACACAGATTAATAGAGATGGGTTAAATTAATATGTAAGAGATTAGCCAATAAAATGTTAGAGCTAATGGGCCAAGCAGTGATTTTTTTTTGTTGTTTGTTTGTTTGTTTTTTGTTTTTCAAGACAGGGTTTCTCTGTGGTTTTGGAGCCCTGCACTGTAGACCAGGCTGGTCTCACAAAGATCCACCTGCCTCTGCCTCCCGAGTGCTGGGATTAAAGGCATGTGCCACCACCGCCCAGCCCAAGCAGTGATTTAATTAATATAGTTTCTGTGTGATTTTTTTTCAGGTCTAAGATAGCTGGGCAGCCGGGAACCAACAAGAGGCCCCCCTTCTCACACTATAGTGTCTGAAGATGTCTGTCCACAGCCTACATTCCTCCTGCTGTGTTAGTGAAGACAGTAATTCCCAGGAAGCAAGCTTCATGAGACTGCCAGGAACAAGGTCTACAGGCTGTGCCCGTGTGTGTGTGTGTGTGTGTGTGTGTGTGTGTGTGCATGTGTGTGTGTGTGTGTGTGTGTGACTCCAGAGGCCTTCTAGCTGTCAGGATTCATCCATCTTTCTTAATGAGCCTCTTGGGAACTCGAGGGCCCTGAGGGAATTGACATGTCAGCCTGGTTCTTCCAATGCTTCAGATAACCAGCCGCGAGCAAAGCTCTGGCGCTCACTTCTGTTTCACTTCTGCACTGTTCAAGGATATGGCTCCTGAACTTGAAAATGCACATGTCTGTATGCACACATATTCACATGTACATACTATGGATGTGTGCTCAGGCCAAACACACACACACATACACACACACACACACACACACATACAGTCTCATCACACAGAGGTATACAATATGCATGAGTGCATAAACATGAGTTGTAGCATGAACATATGTGAGTTTATACATGTGCACACATGTGTGTTTGCATGTACACTATGTCTGCCCATGGCATATGTCTTTGCATGTACACAGAAGAATGTACGAATCTGTCTAGATTCCTTGACTGCCGGGCCTGGCTTGCTCCAGAATGGTTTTAGCACAGGCAAGCAGGGACCTGTGCTAACTGCAGTCTGGGCTTTATCTTCCAGCACTCCCACCATTCCCCTTTGAGCTCCTGAGGCGACCCCAGGCTAGAATTCACTTGACCCAGGTCCTGGGGGCAAGGAGGCCTGCCCAACCCTCCCCTCAGGTCCTAGAGGAATCAGAACTGACTTTTATCCTTCAATCCCATCTAATCTCTACAGATACCAGCCTTGGACAATTTGTCTGGTGATGAATTAGCAGATAACTACTTTTTAAAAATGTCAGGGAATTTAAGGGCAGGCTTTTGTCTGCTGTGGAGACACCAAGAAGCAGGCTGAGAAACTGAAGCCCTCGGAGCCTAGGGGACAAATGGCCAGGAAGTGAACCAGGCCCAAGAAAGAGGGGAGACCTGCTTCTCCCAAGTTCTGACTTGGTGGCTTTAGGGTGTAGGTGACTGAAGGGCTCGGTCAGGGTGGGAGCTGGGGTGGAAAGCCAGCCCTGAGCGCTGTCCTCTGTTTCTGCCGTCTACTGTGGTTCCTCACTGTGACCACTTCAAGTTCAGAGCCCTCCATGACAAGCACACGTCCAGGACAGGCAGCAGCCCCAAATGCCAGGGATCACCAGGGACTCTGCAAAGAGAAGCCCCAGGAGAGACCAGCAAGGGGTCTCAGAATACCTGAGGTCCAGCGGGGATGGAAACACAAAGGGCAGTTAGATGGAGAGCCACAAGAATACTGGATGAGAACGGGCCAGTGTATGTCAGAGAAACTGAGGCAGCCTGTGAGCACCTGCCCAGCTGCCCCTGCACAACCCGTTCATGTCTGGGGGTCTAAGATGGGCACCTCCGTCTCCTTCCTTGGAAGTTCTGAGAGGCCCTTGTGTGGGGTGTATCTGTCTGTGTGGCCTAGAGAGGTGAGCCTCTTCTCCCAAAGTCTCCAGGGGTTAACCTGAGCCCACAGATTCTGAGGAAAGGAGGACCTAGTCAGCACGCACCATCCACCCTTCCTGTGGGGTGCACAAGGGCTTATCTTCCCCTCCCAGGACCACTTCCTTCCTCCCACATAGATAATGGGAGCCCATCCCTGGAAAGTCTGACAGCACGGCCCCAACCTGACCTCTTTCCATACATTAGGAGGCATCACACCCTGCTAGATACAGGCACCTGGGACCTACTTCCTGCCCTGGGGCTGGAGGCCATGGGCTAGCCTCAGGGGCAGTAACTTGAACCAAGACCGTGCCACAGCCCATGTCCCCTTCTCCAGCTCAGTTCCAGCTGCTGGGGAGCTGCAGGCCCTGGGGGCTCATCAAAGGGCTGTGTGGAGGGTCCAGAGTTCTTCATCTGAGCGGCTCTGCAGAGGGAGGCCACCTCCCAGCCCAGCTGCAGAGACTGGACAGCTGGCCGCATCTAACACCCACACTGTTAGCACTCACTCAGAGACCTGCCGTCAAGTCTAGTGTGCTCCACCGGCAGCCCTGTGCCTGCCTCCTCCGCCTCTCATGGCCTACGGCCTCCCTCAGCCCGAGTTCACACAGCCTTCATCCCTGCCTCTTCCCACAGATGGCCAGAGGGCCGCAGTGAGTAGCACTTGGCTCGGTGCCCTGGCATCTATGCGTAACTCACACTCAGAGGGGAGGTGACTGCCAGGCTTCCTGGTCCCTGTGGTCCTGTCCCTGCACTGGGCTCCATTTCTGTATCTGTTAGTAGGAATAGGATTCACTATTGCCTGCTGTGTTGAGCAATGTAACACACACACACACGACACATACATACAGCATACACAGGGCATGCACACGTAGGCACAAACATACCACATGCAGCACCCATGCACACTTACCAAGCATGCAAGCATGCACACACATGACACTTGCACACGTGCTTGTGTGTGCATGTATAGGTGAAAGCTTGCACACATCAGTGCTGTTGTGGGCTGGTCAGTGTTCAATGCTGGAGTCACGATACTGGGCCTGTGAATGTGACCTTCTCAGGAGATGGGGTCTTTCCAGGCATAGTCTGCTCAAATGAGGACTTTGGGGGTGGATTCCATGCGCCTGACTGTATCCTGATGTGAAGAGAAGATACAGACACAGGAAGTCACACGGAGAAAATGCCGCATAAAAATGGATGCAGGATGGATGCAGAGGCCAAAGTGTCTTACAACTCATGGAACAGCAAGACGGCAGGGAGTTGGAGACATGGATGGCAGAAGGACCAGAGCAGAACTTGGTCCAGACTCTCCCTCGCAGTGAAGAAGGGTCAGCCTGCTTGCATCCTCCTCCCAGGTTTCTGACCTGAGAGGCTGAGACGCAGAATCTCTGTTGTGTAAACCTGTTTGTGGTGCTTTACCACAGGGGAACCAGCATACCAACACACCAACCAGTACACGTATGTGCATGCACACACAGCTGACTATCACACAGGAACACAGATGTGCACACACATGACTATCAAATAGGCACACGCCCAGTATCACACAGGCACATACACCCAATATCATATAAACACACACATGCACATACCCCCAACATCACACAGGCACACACATGTTCATACACCAAATATCACACAGGCACATACATGTACACACACCCAATATCATATAAACACACACATGCACATACCCCCAACATCACACAGGCACGCAAATGTTCATACACCAAATATCACACAGGCACACACATGCACACAGTCAATATCTCACAGGCACACATGCTCACACACCCAATATCATGCAAACATACACATGCATATACCCCCAACGTCACATAGGCACACACACACACACACACACACACACACACACACACACACACACACCCAACATCATACAGGCACACAGATGCTCGCACACACCTGGTTGACACAATGATTTAGAGATGAGGCTCCAGAGGTGATGTGGTTAAAGTGGGCTCATCAGGGTAGACCTTAACCCAAAATGCCAGTGTCCTTATACGAAGGTACCAGAACACAGACACACAGAGGAAGACTGTCATCTGCCATCCCAGGAGAAAGGCCTTGGGAGGAATTCAGTCTGCAATAGTTTGTGCTCAGTCTCCCAGGGGTGTGGCAATATGGATAGGTTGGTCACTTACGTTTCTGCCTGAGATTCTTTGCCATTACAGCCTTAGGATTCTCAGAGCCCCCACTTTATTTGGGGGCTGACATGAGCCTGTTGCTATGTCTGAATTAGGTGTTGCAAGACAAGAAAACAAGAGAGACAAAACCCCTGAACTCTGACATAAAAGGCTTCATAAAGTTTAAGAGAACCAGTGCCTAGAAAAGAGACTTTATACACCTGACAGTGACTTAGCTCAGGAGTGCCAGCTTTATTAACTATTGAAAACGAACTGTAATTCACAATAGTAGCAGAATAAAAGAATACATATATTACATAATATATTACATGTGGTTACATATAACATATAATCCTATATATGTCACATAATCCTATGAGATTTCAATAAACGTGAAAAAGTCACCAAATACATACCCATTGTCACAGATAATAGCTCTCTTTAGGTTAGAGATAAGATAAAACTGTTCCACAGGGTGATGGTGGCTCATGCCTTTAATCCCAGCACTTGGGAGGCAGAGGCAGGTGGATCTCTATGAGTTCAAGGCCAGCTTGGTCTACAGAACGAGTTCCAAGGCTACACAGAGAAACCCTGTCTTGAACAACACAAAATAAAATAATAAAACTTTCCCGATCTTGTATGACTTGTCTATGGGAAACCTGCAGCTGATATCAGGTTTAGGGGTGAAATACTGAATGTTTCATGCCTGTCCCCCTCTGACTTATGGATAAGGCACGGATGCCTGCTCTCGCTCAGCAGTGTCCTAGACGTGATAGCCAATGCAGTATGGCAGGACAGAGAAGTACGCGTCCGATATGAAAGTGTAATTGCCACCGAGGTCCTGATTTTCACTGTTAGCTTTTGTTGCTTTGTAAAAAAACTCCTCCGTGACCAAAAGCACCTTAGGGAAAGAAAGGGTTTATCTGGCTTACACTTCTGGGTTACGGTCCATCACTGAGGGGAAGGCAAGGTTGGACTTCAAACAGCCAATCACATCCTTCCTCAAGAGCAGAGCGAACCCTGTGCATCCATGCTGCCTGCTCCCACCTGCCAATGCTCATCTAGCTTCCTTCACTCTGACCCCATTCAGAGCCCAGCCGTCGAAATGATGCCACCTACTTTTAGGTTGAGTCTTTCCTACCCAATGAATAATCGAGACACACCCTCCCCCAGACATAGCCATAGGCCAACCCAATTTAGACAATTTCTTAATTGCAGTTCTTCTCAGGTGATTCTAGGTCAGTGGTTCTCAATCCTCCTAGTGCTGGGACATTAGGAATACAGTCCCTCATGTTGTGGGGACCCCCAACCATAAGATTATTTTTGTGGCTACTTCATAACTGTAATTTTGCTACTGTTAATAATCAGTGTCAACGTATGGCATGCAGTATATCTGATAGGAGACCCTTGTGAGAGGGTCGTTCATCCCCAAAGGGGTTGCGACCCACAGATTGAGAACCACAGCTATGGGGTGAGGGGACAAAAGAAACAGAACCAACTGCAAAGAATCAGCAAAGAAGGGCAAAGATTCAGAATAGCCCCTCTCTGTTACTGTAACTTTAATTTTCTTTTTTGTCTTAAGTTATTTTAAAACAAAGCAGTGTGTATGTGTGTGCTGTGTGTGTGTGTGTGCTCTGTGTGTGTGTGTGCTGTGTGTGTGTATGTGTGTGTGCTGTGTGTGTGCTGTGTATGTGTGTGCTGTGTGTGTGTTGTGTGTGCTGTGTGTGCTGTGTGTGTGTTCTCTGTGTATGTGCTGTGTGTGTGTGCTGTGTGTGTGTATGTATGCGTGTGTGTGTGTGTGTGCTGTGTGTGCTGGGTTAAGTTGAGTAAGAAACAGCTATTTCCTTCAAAGGGAAGTAACCATATGTTCATAATCACAGCAAGGAGGTCCCGAGTCCAAGTTCATGGATCTGTTTGCTGGCAGGATGCTGAGGCTGCATATTTTCAAAGCTGACCTTTGCTCCCTCAAAGGGGGGCCACTCTCCTCTTCCTAATCAGATGTTCTTTATAGTGAACGAGCTTGGTTTTTTGGCTTTTGGTCTTTTTGTTAATGATGCCTTCTGGGCGAGCATGTGTGCCCCTCAGCCTGCACCACTCCCCCTTCTTAAGAGACTGTCACTGGCCCTTGTCCAGGGGACCCAGGACCCCCACAATGAGCTCTGTCTGGGCACTAGAGTTCTGGGTCTCCTGCTACATAGGAAAAAAATTCTTGGTACCACAGGGGTACCATGGTTTCCCAGTCTTCAATCCTGGGTCAAGACACCTGGGTAAGAGGTGCAAAAAGAATGTTTCAGAGGAGCTGGCCAAGAACATCCTTTTCTAAGACCCCAGGGCTCCCACAGAGACCTAAGGACCCGAGATCCCTGTTGTGCTGGCTAGTTTTGTCAACTT
>JAQHUG010000422.1:1096979-1114621 GCA_028555095.1 Dicrostonyx torquatus | reverse complement strand
AGGCGGATCTCTGTGAGTTCGAGACCAGCCTGGTCTACAAGAGCTAGTTCCAGCACAGGCTCCAAAGCCACAGAGAAACCCTGTCTCGAAAAACCAAAAAAAAAAAAAAAAAAGTCCCATTTACATCTATTTGTTGTGTAATACACATGTGCACATGCGTGTGAACACATGCCACGGCACACACGTGGAGGTCAGTTTTCTCTTTCCATTATGCAGGTCAGCAGATCTTATAGGTAAGTCCGGCTCCCTTTGTCCGCTGAGGCGTCCGGTCAGTCCTCCTCTGTTACGTTGTAAACTCCTTGTTTTGCCCTTTGCCTTTAGAGTGGTAAAGAGTCTGGGAAAGTAGTGCTTGGGCTCACAGTCTCCCTACAGATGTCCAATCTACTTAGCACCTCATTGGCCAACTGACCGCTGTGAGGTCTTCTGGCCAGCTACCTTCCTTACACGTTGCCTAGCAGCTGGGCGCCCTCCTTTGACAGGGCCGGTGCACCTTTAAATCCCTGCCGTTTGCTCCTTTCTGAATGTTCACTGCATTTGCTGCCGATTTTAAAATCCAGCTGTCAATCTTTGATGTCGAGTGTGTCATTTGTCTCATGGAATTCCCAGCATTGTGGTAACGGCTGGTTTCTTGTTTCCCAGTTCCCTTTTCCTCTCTTTTATGGTCCTCTTTTAAGTTTTTTTTCAATGTTGTCTTTATTCCACATTCCCACAGTGTGCTTGCTATCTGCCTTTTATTGTTCTATTAACAGTTGCTTAGACATGACAGGCTCCCTTGACTTTTAAGAGGCTAACTTTTAAGAATTACTACTTTCTTGTCTGACAATGCCAGGAACTTTGAACGTTAATTCTGTTCCTGCAGTGGGTGGAACAATGCCCTATGCCCTCATTTTAATCCCCAAAGCCTACAAAATTACCCCGGGGCCCACCCAAACCCATGAGATGAAGGGGCGTGTGCTGGCTAGTTTTGTGTCAACTTGACCCAAACTTGAGTTATCTGAAAGCAGGGAGCCTCAATTGAGAAAATGCCTCCATAAGATCCAGCTGTAGGGCATTTTCTTATTGATGGGGGAGGGTCCAGATCATTGTAAATGGTTCCACCCCTGGACTGGTGGCCCTGAGTTCTATAAGAAAGTGGATTGAGCAAGCCATGGGGAGCAAGCCAGTGAGCAGTACCCCTCCATGGCCTCTGCATCAGCTCCTGCCTTGAGGTTCCTGTTGTGACTTCTTTCAATGATGAACAGAGATGTGGAAGTGTAAGAGAAACAAACCCTTTCCTTCCCAACTTGCTTTTGGGTCCTGGTGCTTCATTCCAGCCATGGACATCCTAAGACAGAGAGTGTGCTTTCTCATCTTGAGCTGGAAGATTCCAGCTTGAGGAGATCTCTGCAGGGTGTCCCTGGCACGGAGTGGAGGACATGATGATGAGAAAGATGGGTGCCTTCTCAAACAAAAGCCAGCTGAGAGCCACAAGGAAACAAGGACCATGACGGTGGGACCTGAAAGAGCCTTGAGGTGACTCTTCAGGGCCACTACACCCAGGCTGCATGGATCCTGGACAAGGGCTGTGAGAGGTCTTGAGTGGTGACCCCAGCTGCTCACATGGAAGAGGGTTGAGTCACTAAACATACACAGCAATGGAGAATGAGAGCACACCCCTTCCATGTAGTTCAGCAACTCTTGTAAAGGAAAAACATTCCACTGGGGTGGCTTACATTTTCAGAGGTTTAGTCCATTATCATCATGGTACGACAAGATGGCATGGTGCTGGAGAAGTAGCTGAGAGTCCTTACATCGTGACTTGTAGGCAACAGGAAGTTGTCTGAGACACAGGGTGATAGCTTGAGCATGTATGAGACCTCAAAGCCCAACTTCACAGTGACACACTTCCTCCAACAAGACCACACCCACTGCAGCAAGGCCACAACTCCTAATAGTGCCACTCCCTTTGAGGGGGGAGGGGGCATTTTATTTCAAATCACCAACAGGGTCTCAGAAAGCCCAGGTTGGCCTCAAACTTACTATACAGCCAAGGATGACTTTGAACTTCTGATCTTCCTGCCTCTACCTCCCAAGTGCTGGGATTACAGGTGTGCCCCTTTCTGCTTGTCTTGTGCTATGCTGGAGAGGAAATCCTGGACTTTGTACATGCTAGGCAAACACTAACCCCATGGCTCTCAACCCTTTTAACACAGGTCCTCACATTGTGGTGACCCCAACCATAAAATTACTTCGTCACTACTACTTCTTAACTGTAATTTTGCTATTCTTATGAATTGTAATGTAAATATCAGGTATGTAGGATATCTGACATTCAATCTCTGTGGAAGGGTTCTCAAAACCCCAGAAAGGTTGCAATCCACAGGTGGAGAACCATGCTCTAACTAACCTGAGCTTCAGTTCCAGTCCCAGTCCAAGGTCACGAATTTTAACCCATGTTAAGTTTACCCACTAGACCTCTCCAGTGACCTGGGTTAGCCCTGCATGGTTCCCTGTTCGGCATCGATCTTTGCAGCTTTCTCCAGATTTTTTATTTATTTTTTTTGCTTATGTGTGTTTGCGTGAATGCCACACGCACGTGTGAGTGCCTAAGAAGGCTGGAAGAGGGCATTTGAGCCCTGGCATTAGAGATGGAATGATTGCGGGCCACCCAATGTGGGTGCTGGGAACCGAACTCCGATCCTCTGCAGTAGCAGACCTTTTCACCACTGAGCCCTGGCTCCAGAGCCAAGTTTCCTTTGGTGTATGATTCTCCTGCCTCAGGGATATCTTTCCTTTTTCTATTGGAAACAAATTCTTTCTGCTTTTGTTTGGCTGAAAGTGTTCATTGTCTTCTTTGATGAATTAGTTCTCTTGCTGGGTGGGAAATACATAGTTACGTAAAGATATTGTTGAGGTACCGCCTTCAGAATAAAATAAACACCTGCAAAGTACAGACTGAACTCCATAATCACCAAATGAATGAGGAGAAATAGAAAACGTAATGACAGTAATTTTTGAATGAAAAGGAGTGAGGGAAACAAGCTATTCCATCACTGTCCGGGTCAGGACCCATGGATGAGTGCTAAGGTTCGTGGGTAGAACTTCCAAGGAAAGGCAGGACATTGGCATGACTTGGGTGTTAACCGTCTCTATTTCCTGTCTCCAGGAGGTAACACTTAGTTTCTCTTGCCCTTAATGTCGCCTGGACCTAGTGACCCACTTCTCATCCACAGGATGAAGTAGGAAACAGTGACAGGAGAAACTGGGAGGGTGCCACCTCACCCAAGAGGCCAAGACCAGTCATAAGTCATTGTGACCTCTGGACCAGGTCTAGTCTGATGGGAAAGACACTGGCCTGGAGCTCCTCTTGGACATTCATACCCCAGTCTAACCCCGAGAGGCTTTGCAGGGCTCTACCAAGTCTTCAAGAGTTATCAAGGCCACAAAAGACACCAGAGAATGAGCAACTATTCCAGGCTTGGGGGATTGAGGGACACTTGGCAAAATATAAGCAGGTATCCTGGAGCAAAGGACACTGGTAAAGGACTGGGGATTCCAACAGTATCATTTGATCGCACCAAATGTAGTGTCTTGGCTTGATGACGATACCATAGAGGGCCTAGCGAAGACTGCATAGTGACTCAGGTAAATATGTAACTCTCTGCATCAATAGTTTTTGTTTAACTAATTAAAATCCATTCTGGAACTTTCTTTCTGTACTTTCTAAAGGTCTGGTTCTGCTAGTCACGAGTCCCACCTCCTTTGGAAGCAGACGTCCATTCCTGCCGGAGGATCTATCTGGTTGTAGCAGCCAGCTCTGGGATGCGTGACACATCTTTGTATTTGTTGTGGTCTTGTCCGGGCTCGTTCACATCCAGGGCTGGTTGGCTGGTGACTCACATGGCAGCATGCACTCCTTCTCCTCCCTCAGACTAGCCTGGGCATGGTCTGATGGTAGTGGCAGAGGCAGGGGAGGGAGCAGGTTAGCTGCTGGTCTTCCTCAAAGCCTGGAGGTCTACTGACAGAGTTTCAAAGTAGAGTCACACAGCTTGGCCAATGGGTATAAGAGGAATCAAATTCCCCAAAGGTGGGATAAGGGGAGTAAGTCCAGGTCCACATTCCCAGCTTGTTGCCTAGAATGTGCACCCCCACCCCCAGGGCCAGGCGTCAGAAACCGAGCATTTGGTTGCTGCTTTGATGGCTGTGGAGCAGCTCGGTCTCTTTAGCACCAGACCACACCCCCTCAAAGTGAGGTCTAGCAAGCATTCCACTTAATAGAGAAGCAGGTTCTACTCTCATCATCCCTTCCTACAGACACTGACGGCAGAAGCTCTGGTGACCCCTGTCTGGAATCGCCAGTTTGGGGGCATGCATTCCAGACAGCCCACCGTGGATGGCTCCTCTGGCCGCTCCTCCCCTGGAGATGCCTGGGATCACGCCTACTGGCTATGTAAGACCTGGCCCATAGATCTGCCACCTATATTCTCTTTTCCTGCCTTCCTGAGAGTCTCTCGGGGCTGCTCTGCTTTGCACTGCCCTGTTTATTAAATCTGGATTTATCAATTTGGTTTGATTTGACTTATTGCATCGGCAGCTGAGGAACCCAGGAACCAGGGACTTCATAGCAATTCCCATGTGAGGGGGTTACCTCTTGGCAATCTGTGAGGGTGTAGCTGTTGAGAATTTGACCCCAGGGTCAGAATCAAAAGTTTGAGAGAGATGGGTGCCTACCACCTCCAGGTCTGTGTTCATTGCCCCACATAACCTGAGTGGTCTGTGGGCAAAGACCTTGGAGTGAGATTTTGCTGTGGACATTCCCCATGGGCATGTCTCTGATGGATGAAGGACTAAAGGAGGAGGAGTCATTCCAAACACACTAGATCCTTATGTCAAAGCCAGAGGAGCCGTTTAATTCAGTAGGTAACCAGCGAAGGACCCAGGTTTGCTAGGCAAGGGTATTATCAACTCCTGCCCCTCTTCCTGAAGGACCCCTGGATTAGGCCATCCTCCTCCTGGTCAACCTGCTCCAACCCCTCTGCAGATGAGACCTGGCCAAGCCCCTCTCATTCTGCTGAGAATCCATGGTTAGCACCCTACCCTCTTGCTGAGGGTCCCTGCTCAGGTTCCCACCTTCCTACTGGGGCCCTTGGTCGGGTTCTCTTTCTGGCTGTCCCAACATTGGTGCATTAGGTACATGTCTGAAATGAGAAGGTGCCTCGGTGGGTCTGCCTTGGGGGGATTTGAGGGCCCCTTCCCACCCTCCAGGCTGCCATGGATCTTTGTAGAGAGAAGTAGATGCTACCCACAAGGATCCACAGAGCTCCTGGCAGAGCTCCTGAGCGAAGCAGAGAGGAGGATGCTTGGATGTATTTCCTGTCTAGCCCTCCATTTTCTCCCTCCCCTCCTGTCTACGCCCCTGCCTCCTGTTATGATGTCTCTACTTCTTCCTTAGGGAGTCCACATTGGAGAAGTTCAACATTAATTTTTCTCTTTCCCATACTTCTTCCAACCTCACATTGAAAAATGGGAGAGAAAGAATGGAAATCACTTAGCAGACTTCCCAACAGCAGTGTGACTCCGAGCCCTGGCTCAGCCTTCAGTGTCAACTGTGTCATGATCAGTTGAGACCTGGTGTCACTGGTGAGACTTCCCTAGGCAGCGTTTTGACCTCCACAACAGCAACTTCGATGCTTTTGAGTCACAGGTAGCAGAAGAAGCTCAAGAAGTACCGGCTCTTGGTTTGAGAGGCTCTGGGAACCATAAATTCCCAGACCACATGTGGCCCAAAAGCACTCAGCACCTACAGGAACAATGCTGGTGTAGTCACTGTGTGTTTCTTTCAAGGCAAGAACCGGCTGGGGTTGCCACTCGTCTGACAAGCATTGGTGTGCATGTAAGGTAGGCATGTGTGTATGTGAGGTGTGTGTGTGTGTGGGTGTGTGTGTGTGTGTGAGGTAGGCATATGTGATATGGGTAGGTATGAGGTGGGTGTTGAGGGGACATGGGTGGGTGGTATGAGGTGTGTGTGTGTGTATGTGGGGGGGGAGGGGGAGAGCTGAGAGAAAGAGGTATACTTGAGATGTATATGTGAGGTGTGTGTGTGAGGTGTCAGGTAGGTATTGTGAGAGGTGTGTATATGAGGTAGGTGTGTATGAAGTAGGCGTGTGAGGTGGGTGTGTCTGAGGTATGTATGTGAGATAGGTGTTTATGGGGTGTGTGTATGTGTGTGAAGTGGGTATGAGTGTCAGGTGGGTGTGGCTGAGAGGTGTGTGTGTCAGTGTGACATAGGCTTGTGAGATGAATGTGCATGAAGCAGGTGTGTGAGGCGGCTGTATGAGTCAGGTGTGTGAAGGGATGTGTGATGTCTGTGTGTAAAGTGAGATTTGTGAGGTATTTGTGTGAGGGGGGTGTGTGTGTGAGGTATGTGTATGAGGTAGATGTGTGAAGTGGACATGTAAGGTACGTGTGAGGCGGGCATGTGTGTGAGGCTGGCGTGTGACATGAGATACGGACAAGCACACCTCTGGCCTGCAGAAGGAACAGGTGCCTTCTTGTGCCATCTACTTCAGGGAAGCCCACCCCGAGGGCCCACAGTGGGTTTGCTGAGTCCTACTGGGCTCACCATTCATGGTTGTGTCCCCCACACAGCTGTGTCACAGGGGTCCTAGTGTTGGAAAGGGGTATGCTTCAGAGCCTATTTGATACGTCACTCTAACCCCAGACAAAATACAAGGACACGGGCTGAGCGACAGTGTAAGCTTGGGACTATGGAGCCAGATAAAGTTATCCAGGAGTGCTGGGCTAGATGGAATCTGATTGGTGACAGAAGGGATGATGCCATTAGTTAATGGACTGACGGGGAGGTCGGGTGGGGTTGACTGGGTAAATGCCAGCTGACCCCATTGACTGGATAGGAAATGGGCTAACCTGTAGACTTGTTGTTAAGCAGAGGGTGCCCAGTGAACAGACAGGAAAGACGATGTGATGGCTGTCTGAATGGGAGGAAGACAGAGGGACAACACTTGGTCCCCAGACTGGATGGGCACCCCACTAGCTAACTGGACTGCTAAGTGACACCGCAATAACTGGACACTCCCTGAGCATCCATGGGCTTTTGTCCTGGGCTCTCACAGATCTATAAGAAAACAAACTACAGGTTTCCAGGGTTCCTGAGAAGCAACTGAGTGGAGCGGGCACAGGGGGAGCCCTGTCCACCTTTCTGTGTCAACAGCAGGACAGAGCATCCTTGGGTGCCTCTGCTCCCAGTGCTGGAAAACAATGACATCAGCGATAGGAAGGACCTCATCCAGCACACATTTCCCAGTCTCACCCCCACAGTCCACCGCCCCCAGGAGCCTGACCTCCCTAGCCCTAGTCTAGGGCTTCCACACTGTTTATCGCTTTCCATTAAGATGGTTTGTAAGGCCCAGTGTCAGGACTTCTTTGGGGTTTCATGTACTGTCTGGAAAGCACCAAGCACATAAAATTTAAGCTAACTCTGTCTGCCCTTGTCAATCCGTCTTTTGTGAGTTTACTTTGTGGACCTCTGCAATAGAACGCAAAAGGGCAGAGGCCACGCTCTTTACTATACAAGGGTCCTAGACAGCTGTGCCGGCTTGGAAAGCCCACCTTGGCCCCACGCTGTGTAACAGGATTGGCTAATGCCATGGGTATGTGTTTGTGTGTGTGGGGGGGTGTCAATGTGACAGTCTTGTAGTTTTTTTTAAAAGCATAGCTAAAATATGTGGTACTGACTTTGTACAGAGTCTTTTCCTTAGAGCTGAAAGTGGAGAATCAGACTCCAGATTCCCACTTTACCAGACCCTCCTAGGCCAGAGGAAAGAACTCAACGTCACAAAAGCACAGGAATGCCTCGGTCTTCCAGGGATCTACAGTGAGCCTAAGTTCTGTGACTTCCCTGGGACCTGACTTTCGGGAGAGTGAAGACTGGTTCCTCGCGTTCATCACCAGTATGTGTGTTTGTTATTGTAGTCTTCCTCAGACATATGTTGGAGCTGGTGTTTATTTGTTGAAGGAAAGGAAAAAAAATGTTTGCTTTGCTACAAAATAAAAGCCACATTTCCAGGAGGCCCCCACCAATGTTGGCACAGTGGTGAAGCAATGAGGGGCCTCCCCTTACACTCTAGAACATAGAACTCTGGAGGAAGACCCCAAGCTGTTATCCTTCCCTCGGCTTCATAAATAAACCAATTCTAAAGCTAACCTCCTGCTGAACCTCTAAACCCAGCCACATAGAGAATCTCAAGCCCAGGCTCAGCCATTTCTCTAGGCTGGGAAGTCGGGTTTGATGTATATGCTCATACTCTGTGGTACACACGGCGACAGCAGGCAGCTGCCGGGTCTCGCATCTCCAAGCCCTCTGTCCATGACAGCAGACCTGGGGTCTCAGGCCCAAGGCATTTAAAGTCTGCTACCTGCCAGGTGTCTTCCTCCCCTTCCCTCCTCCAGGTAGGACCTAGAGGAGTGGCTCCTTCAGCAGTCGGGACAGCTCTCCTTTTCTTAGCAACACTCACAGAAGGGAGCCATCTGGGTCACTGTACATCCTATGGCGGTTTGAATGAAAACGACCCTCATTGGCTCATAGGGAGTGGAACTGTTATGAGGTGTGGCCTTGTTGGAGGAAGTATGTCACTGGGGGTGGACTTAAAGCTTTCAGCAGCTCAAGCCAGGCCTCGTGGCTCTCTCTCTCTTCCTGCTGCCTGCTGCTCAAGATGTAGATCTCCCAGCTACCTCTCCAGCACCATGTCTTCCTGTGTGCCGCTATCCTTCCCACCACGACGATAATGAACTAAACCTCTGAACCCCGTAAGCCAGCCCTAGTTAAATGTTTTCCTTTATAAGAGTTCCCGTGGTCGTGGTGTCTCTTCACAGCGATAGAAACCCTGACTAACACACACCCTCAGCAAAGGAACAGGTTCTTCAGTGTACCTTCGTAGCTTCAAAGGCCTCACCTGAGTGGTGGCCTGATGCTTTTTGCCTCCAGACCCCAGGGGCAAGCTCATTCTGCCTCATTCTCCCTTTTACCTCAAAACTTCTTCCTTCCTGGTGAGTGTCACTATCAATTGTTTCATAGGATGGTTCCATGTCCTCCCTACCCAAGGTGTCTCCCACACCCAAGCCTCAGCACCCTCCGTACCTACAGCTCTGTAGCTTCTCTGAGCCCTTAAAGCTGAGTGCTGACCTTGTTTCTCCAGTTAGGATGTCCAAGCACTAAGATCTGACAGATGTAAACCATACTTCACTGCCCTCTATTCAGACACTGGTCAGTGGAGCTGCCTCAGGAACCCACACTCGCTGGTTCCCACAAAGGGAGACGAGGGGACTGGGGCTCATGGACATGAACCTATGAACCCAGTGAAGAGCTGGGGTGAACCAGGTGAGCTAATGTTAGAGCCACTTCTCCCTAGCAGGGAGAGTGAAGACCCACATTCTGACCCCGGGAAAATGACCCCGACATTTGAGCTGCTTTTTCCTTCTTAGTTCATCCTTTCTGCCAGTTTACTTCAGTGCCACTGCCTGGTACAGGAATGGCACTGCTGCCTTGCAGGGTTCAGACTCTGTGACAGTTTGAATGAGAATGGCCCCACAGGCTCATATATTCAAATGCTTAGTCACCAGGGAGTGGAACTGTTTAAAAGGATTAGAAGGATTTGGAGGAAGTGTATCACTGGGGATGGGGTTTGGGGTTTTAAAAGCCTAAACCAGGTCCAGGCTTTCCCTGTGCTTGAGGGTCGGATCTAGCTCTCCACTACTTTTCTAGCACCATGCCTGCATGCCGCCATTCTCCCTGCCATGATGAGACTGGACTAAGCCTCTGAAACTATAAGCCAGCCCCCAATTAAATGCTTTCTTTTATTAGACTTGCCTCAGCCATGATGTCTCTTCACAGTAATGGAACAGTGACTAAGATGGATTCCTTCTATCTCAGACTCTCCTGTCCATTCACCCACCTATTTCTGTCTATCTATTGCTCTCTCTCCCCTTCCCATACACTGACACTTGTTCATATACATGTTCCTTTTTTATAGCTATTGTACCACCATGTGAGGACTAGCAGATGCTCCCCCCAGCATGTCCAGACTGCAGCCCATGGACCACATGGACCCAGGCCAGTTAGGAATGTGGCTGAACACAAAATTGTAAACTTAAAACATCATGAATTTTAAAAACACAATTGTATGGTCTGTTCATTGTAGGTGGAAGTTTCCTGTCTCAGAGCCACTCAGTCCCAAACACCCAGCAGCTGCTCCTCAAATTACCACACAGAGGCTTAATATTACTTATAAATGTTTGACCAATAGCTCAGGCTTATTATTAACTAGCTCTTACATCTTAAATTAACCCATAATTCTTATCTATGTTTAGCCATGTGGCTTGGTATCTTTTCTCAGTAAAGCATTCTAATCTTGCTTCCTCTGCATCTGGCTTGCGACTGTATCTCTGCCTTTCCTCTTCCAGAATTCTCCTAGTTTGATTGCCCTACCCTGTACTTCTCGCCAATATTTTATTAAACCAATACGAGTGACAAATCTTTACAGTGTACAAGAGCATTATCCCACAGCAGTCTTACTCTGGGAAGACCATCACTAGCAGATCGACTAGCTCTCTAGTAGAACCATGTCCTGACTGGACCAAGCCTTCAGTGGCTCTCTGCAGGGCCTGGGCAACAATATCCATCCCACAAGAATGAGTTCTTAGAAGGCCACAGTTCCCCCACTGACCTGCTTATTTTGCCTTGCAGGGAGTGGTCAGTCAATCCCCAGAAGGGGACAGGGCCATTTCTTCAATGGCATAAAACCTAGGTCCTAGTACTCCTAGAACTGAATTCTGGGAGGCCCCCAGTTAACCATGATACAGGGGTTAGCATGAGCCCCTGAAGTAGCAGAGTGTAGCTCAGGGTGATGGCCACAGTAGTGAAATCTGAGACACTCCAGAAGCAGATCCTTCACTGAGTCTGAGCTTTTGCCCTCAAGGTGTGGCCAACTCAGACAGTCTCACATTCTGGAAGCCCTCAGGGGCTAGTGGAACACATAATTAAATGTTTAGAACTTTCTCTGTGGCCCTCATCCTGCCCTTGCTAGACAGGGGCTCCTGCAGGGTTTGTCATCTGTGCTGACTGTCCCATGGACAGTCCCTGTGGGAGGTTCCAGGCTGTGATGGGATTCAGTCTGCTCAGTGCCATGAACCGAACTGGCCGCAGTGGCCCATTAAACAGAGAGGAAGGCTGTGTGCAGCCAGATGGACAAGGCCCCATGTGGTGGGTAGAAGAGGCAAGAATCTCCAGGTGCCATCTCCATGCATGGACAGGCACAGCCCTCCTGTCCTGATGCTCAGTCTTTGAAAAACACATCTGCCTCAGAGCTCTGGGAGGTTGGGTAGATGCAGAACAGAAAGATAGGAAGATTACAGGGCATGGGATGGGGAAGAGCCCCCACCCTGGAATCTGTTCAAAGCCTCTTACAAGTGAGAATTCTCACATATTAGCACCATTTGCTATGATGCTGCTAATACAGCAATAGCATTCCTTATGTAGAAGAAGATTTCTTATTAAAATAGCAATGATCTAGGCCTAAGTCCTGAATGGGTATCATCTGGGTAGGACACCATCCCTCCCCAGACACTTTCTGAGAATGTCACAAACAAGATTGCTAACTTGTTTACATTGGAAATATCCTAGCTTCCTGTACTCCTGAGATCTAGGATTTGAACTTATCAATTGTAATCATGTCAGGTGCCCTCGGGAAAGATCCTGTAATGATCTCACTTAAATTCCTTAGAAACCCTTTGAAGATAATAACTTTAATTCCTATGTGTGACTACAATGGAGGGCTGGGGAGATGACTCAGTCAGTAATGCCTGTGTCCTGCAAGTGTGATGTCCTGAGGAGATGGCTCAGTCAGTAAATGTGTGTGCCATGCAAGTATGAGGTCCTGGGTCCGATTCCCCAGAACCCTTGTAAAACAAAACAAAAAGCAGGGCAGAACGATGCGCACCTGTAATCCCAGCACTGAGGAGGTAGAGACGGGAGAATCCCTGGGGCTCAATGGTCAGCTAGCATAGCTAATTGGTGGGTGAGTTCTCGATTCAATGAGAGACCCTGTCCCTAAAAACAAGGTGGAAAGAAATCGAGGAAGACACCGGATGTCCATCTCTGACACACACACACATACACACACACACACACACACACACACAAATAAGTAAAAAGTTCTAAATAACTCTGCTTCATGATGAATTTTTTTGGAGGCCAAAAGTCTGAGTTTGATGTTAGAGGAGCTCTCTGTACAGAACCCCTCAGGCTGCTTGGGTGTCACAGTGTTGAGCTGTCCCTCGTCCCTGCCATCGCTGGCAAGACAAGTGATCTGCATCCAGCACAGTTCTGAGAACTAGGGCAGCGATCTTCAGGTCTAAGAGGGAAAACATTTTAGTGAAGTAAAAAGTCGAATAGTGATGCTAACATAGTCACTGAAATGACGTCTCTGACTGGGTGCGAGCCACGTCAACAATGGCACAGCCACCAGTGATGTAGGTGTCGGGAAGCTACATTAGTGGAGCAAAGGGGAACCCAGGATGCTGAAAGCTATGCCAATCACTTAGATGAGTGGCAGCTGCCAGGTGTGGACAACATGACGCAGAGCTCCTGTGAGTCCCGTGAAGGCTGGCTTGTGTGCTTTTTGTTTGCTTATCCATAGCCCTTAGTTGACTTCATCTTCTGCCTTCTTTTTTTCTAACCAAATGTGCTTTCTTAGCAATGAGAAAATAGACTTAAGTTTTGAGGCATTGGTACCTCCAAAAAGAAGAGGGTTCTGCCTTTGTCTTCCAAGGTCCCTGCAGCTTGGTGAGAGCCCCATCTCCTGCAGGGAATCTTCAGTGGACCCATCTGTTCTCCACAAGTTCTGTTTCCCATACTCCAGAAGCAGGGACAGGGTACAGAAGTCAGCAGGGAGGCTGGCAGCCAGGCTCTGTCCCTTTGGAGTTTGGTGACCTGGTCAAGCCACAGTGGCAGGACAAGTGCAGGTCCCCTCACTATGTGTAGTGTGGTTGACCTTATAGACCATCTCCATGTTCTGCAACCTTCTAAGCCTTAGAATCTAAGGGCTTGTGATCATCTCTTTGTGTCCAGGAAAGAGAAGGGTGAGAGATGAAGCTGGAGGTAGGAAGGGGTAGAGACAAGGTGCCGTTGGATGGACAGAGATGCTGCTGTGCCTGATCTGTGAGGAGAAGGGATGAGTGGCGCTAAAACAGGTGCAGGGGCAGTGGGCTGGTGCGAGCCTGGGGTGATGTGCCAGCTAGTCTTGGTCATTTTTGAAGAGGGAGCTTCAGTGGCTAAAACGCCTCACCTGAAGACTCCTAGGCAAGATATGGTTCATTTATTTGATTGACGTGGATGTGGGAGGGCCCATCTTACTGTGGGCTGACGGTCCTGGGTGCTGTAAGAAAGCAGGCAGAGCAAGCCAGTAAGCAGCTCTCCTCTATGGCCTTTGCATCAGCTCCTGCCTCCGGGTTCCTGCCCTCTGTGAGTTCCTGCCCTGACTTCCCTCAGTGATGGACTGTACTGTGGAACTGGAAGCTGAAATAAGCCCTTCCCTCCATAACTTGTTTCCGGTCATGGTTTATCGCAGCAATAGAAACCCTAATACAAGGCAAAACCTTTCAGCTGTCCCTGCCCAGTGGGAAGGAAGGTGCGAGACACAAGGTCTTGTTTGCCCTTCTATTTCCAGGAAGGTGACCCCTGACAAGTCGCAGAAGGAAGGGACAGGCATGGCTCCCCTACAGCCCTCCAGGGCTGCTTTAGGTCCATGCTCCTGGAAGACCTGGGATCAGGATCTGCCCACAGTTGAGTGCGTTCCTCCGCAGCAGCCAGGAGGGCAGTGTGCCTGCCTCATCACAGACAGCTGGATCCTGCTCAATTGGATAGCAAGGTCTGTGACCAAGGGCCTTGCAGCCCATCCATGCAGTCTCAGATGGAATTGAAGTCTCAGAAACTACATATCACATACACACACTTCCTGATTTCATCCCCAGATTTTTATCCATTCCCATGTCCACCAGAGCTGAGCCGGGCGTCAGGTGGGGGAAGGTCAGAGACTGAGGTGGAAGAGTGGGCAGCCCATGCTTGGTTCTGAGAAACCACATTCTAAGTGTCCAGGCTCCAGCCACCCCCACCCCCACCTGGGCTCCCAGCTATGTCAGGAATCCAGCCCTTGTGCAGCCCACCAGCATGGGGTGGCTGCCATGGCAACGGGCATGCAGGGTCAGGCACATCCCTCCATTGTGAATTCCCCAGCCAGCAAGCCAGGGCTAGACAGGGCTGTTCAAGTGTCCAAGAAGGTAGGTGGTCCTTGGCTCCAGGGCTCTTCCCCCTACCTGGTCTGCGCTCATGGGTGCCCATGGGGAAGAGCTTTAGCTGTGCTGCCTCCACACCAACTCAAACTTCAGTAGCGCCAGACTATGTAGGTCTCTGTTCTGTGAGGTCCCACGCAGTAACATAGCACTATTAGCCCACAGAAGTCACAGTGACCTTGAAGAAATCCTGGCTACTTAAAAATGAGCTATCCCCTGGGACAGCAGATGATTCATCCGGGGACAAATCTCGCCTTTGTTTCTCTTTTAAAGATAGTATTTAGCACTGGGCGATGAGGGGGATGCTTGGAACAGGCCCCATTAACTCAGGGTTCATGAGATGGGAGCAACATACCTGTAACTTGAAGATAGAAGCTGTCTAGAAGACACTGTGACCTGACTAGAGGTGGTAGGCTCTCTTCTCCCTGCCCTACAGCTCTGGACTATGGAGTCAGCACTAGGGCCATTCCCTACAGAATTCTACTGCATTACCCAGCTCAGCAGCGTCTCTGCATGGTCAGAGGGTTCAGTTTACCTCACATATAGCACGATTAATAAAAACTCAGAAACAGAAATTGGGGTTCAACCTGAAGGTCAGAAAAGTAAAACAGCCAGCCACTGGCTCTTACCTCTACCTCAGTACCATATGACGATTCTGACTCCAGGAATCTCAGAAAGAGACTGTGAAGTGAGAGCCGTCCCCTCCCATTTTATATTTCTCTCTAGGGCTGGGATTAAAGGCGGGCACTACTACTGCAAACTAGTGTGGCTACTGGGATTAAAGGTGTGTGCCACCACTGCCTGGTCCGTATGGCTGATCGGGGTGGCTGTTTTACCCTCTGATCTTCAGGCAAGCTTTATTTATGAAAATACTAATGAAATCTCACTATACTCACAGGCCTGCTGCACAGCACCTGGGGACCCTGTGGCAGCAGAAGAGACGGACAACGTTGCTTTCCCACAGTCCTCTGGCCTCTCTGACGTTTCCTTTAAAATACAGTCAAGTTTCAATGATCACAGTCTCATGTTTGCACATCCCCATTCTGGATAAAATTTACTTTGCAAAGCAAAATTTACTTGCAAACCACAAAGTCATTTGTTGCAGCATTTTATGGTTATTCAGAGATAAAGGTCACTGGGCAAGGAAGAATGTGACCCCACAATCTTGGCTAGGGCCACAGGCAGTACTCTGCCTCCTTGTGTGTGTGTGAGACAGTTTGTGGTGTGTCAATGCATGTGACTGTGTGTATAAGTGTGTGGCTGTGTGTGAGAGAGACTGGGAGTGTGTAAATGTGACTGTAGACACCCTCACCATGACAGTTCCCCCGGGACTCCCCCAACGGCTGTGCTGAAACTTCAGTCCTGGGGGCACATTTGGACATGGCTCCTGCCGAGCCGGAAGCTTCCACAGTAAGGCTGTTGCTCATTTATCAAACTTCAACTGAACAAGAAAGCAAATGGAGACAGCAAAGTCCTGGCAGTCCCTGACTCATGTATAGCGGACAAAGAGGAGAGAAGTCTGTTGGTGCCTGGCTAAGCCCTGGCCTCCTTCCCTTGCCTGTTTGGAGATGGTGTGTGTCTGGGGGTAGTGATGGGTGAGAAGACATTGTTGCCACACTCCTTCTCCTGACTTGGATGTTGGACATGGTCTAAGCTCCCAGGAAGAGGGAAGCCCAGATCGTCAACCCTGCCCATGGAATGCTCTCACTGTTCTGAAAACAGCTCCCGGTCACAGGCACGATACCCTAAAAGGAGCGTTCCCCAGAACTCTTGTCTAGGGATTTCCAGGCCAGATATCAGAGACAGGCCCTGCTCAGGAACATCTGGACAGTCCCAAAAGATCTGGTGGCTTGAGGTCATAGCTTTCTCCATCTCTGAGGAATTCACAAGCTATTTTGAACACTGGCTTTTCCAGGATGGCCCAGATAGACCAGCGGGACTTCTAGAGTGGGGAGGAAGCTGGACCCAGGCTGTAGTGAGGAGACGGAGCCCAGGATTCCCTCTGCAGGAAACAGCTCTCTTCCTTCCAAGCTTAGGTTCTCAGCCTGCCAGGCTGGCCTGCTACAGGCCCTGAGAGGGTTACTCCGTCTGCCTGTCCACATAGGGAAGCCATGTGTATTTTTTACTTTATTTTCTGACCTCTAAAATGATGTGGCAAGTGACCAAGGTACCAATGAGACCCTGGTTGTCGCCTGCATTGACTTTGACTCCAGCCAAGTTGCTGCCTCCCCTTCAGCGACACCCTTGGCTTTTCTCACCTCACCCATTTGCTCTCCCCAACTGACTTGCATGGCTCTGGTGGATTTGAATCGTGGCGTCTTCCGTGGAATAGAAGGGGTCATGGGTTTCTGCTGCTTTTGATTGCGGGCCTTCCCTTTTCTCCCTTTCTCACGGACGTGTGATGGAGTCCTCATGGCTGCTTTGTGTTGATGACTGTATCCTGCCTCAATAGTGCCACTAGGTCCAAAATACCAGTGGTGTGAATTCTTCCCTGGATCTCATGCGTGTGAACCGTGCCACCATGGACAAATGCATACACACCAAGGAGTCCAACCGTAGCTCCTAGGGTTCAGACTTATGGGGCAGTCTCGAAACTGTTCTCAACTGGGTCTGAAGCTGTGCATGGCTCCCTTCTGTTTTGTGGTCTCCAGTTGCCCTTGCTTGTGGCTGATCTCCCATCCCCTGCCTCCATCGGCAGCCTCGTGAGTTTCCTGTTCTGTTTTCCCACTTTTCTGAGATGCCTGCCAGCTTGCCGGCCACTCGTAGATGTCCCCTGCGCAACCTCATGACCTGACTTTGAGTGTTAAACATTTCTCCCTGTTGACAATTTGCTCGCAAGGAACAAACATCCTCCACTTAAACCTTTCTTTGCCGCTTCGACAGCCAGCCCCTGTCCTCTGCAACGCCCCGGGCCCAGGACTGGGATAGACGGGACTGTGCTCCTTGCTTTTTGCCTCTTGAGGGGTTCATCATAGGTTGACTCTGGGCAGAACCTGGAGCAGGGTGAGGGGTATGCGGTCCTGGGCTTCCTGGAGGACAGCTGTTCTTGCAGGACTCCTAGGCAGTGGGCTCCAGAGCTGCACATGCTGTGTGGGGCTCTTTAAATCCTGCACCGTCCCTTTCAACTTCCCCATAAACATCCCTCCTGTGTCCTCTGCTTCTTGCTGGGACCCTGATCTAAACCTCATGTGCTGTGTTTATGAACGTCTTGCCCCTCCCAAACTCTAAGGGAGAGTCACTTGTGTTTTCTACGTGGAATTTGTCTTTCATTTCTGACATTGAACTTGATCTCTCTCTCT
>JAQHUG010000422.1:1061656-1078005 GCA_028555095.1 Dicrostonyx torquatus | reverse complement strand
AAAGAAAGAAAGAAAGAAAGAAGAAAGAAAGAAAGAAAAGCAAAGTCTGAAGCTGTGCAGCTGCCCCGCTCCAAGATCACTGCTTCTCACTGCAGACCCTCTTCCCATGAATGGTCCACACTGCATGTGTGCTGCATGTGTGCTGTCGGACGGGGCTTCTTCCACGGCAGCATCTTCAATTAAGGCCTCCTCCTGGGGATATGATGCTTTGCTTTGGGAGTGTCCTACCATCCACTCACAGTGACCAAATTCTGCCGTGACGCATCCACACACAGCTCGGGAGGCTCAGCTGTCCGGCCCAGGGATGCTTGTTAATGACCGCCACATTGCTGAGCCCTGGCCACAGTGAGACGAGCTAGAGGGCTGTCACCCTCAGGTGCACAGGTCCAAGGTTTTTACCCAACAGCTATTACTGCCTTTCTATGGAACTATCTACCAGGATAGCCTGGAACAGAGCTGAGGGGCAGACATAAAGGGGCCAGATGACCCCACAGGATGATTCTGGACCATCACCAAGCAGAGGAGGTGTGGCTATACAATGAAGTAAAAATCACGGTCAAAGGACAGCTCACATGATCACCAGTGCTGTGCGGAGATGGACTGTCATAGAGCCAAGGGACATAGTCCAGCAGGGGCCAGAGCACAGGAATTCTCTGCAGCTCTCAGGAGGGTGCCCGCAGCCTGAACATGAGCAACCACACTGTGTGCTTAGGTCGGAGGACTCCAGGGTGGGGCGTGGCTGAGACTAGACTTCTGATACACACTTGTGCTTTTCCCAACTCCCCGGTCCATTCTGTGGTGTCCCTCTTCCTGGTGAAAATTTACTTTGGTGCCCATTGTAATTTGAATCTTACATGTTTCCCCAAAAATCCATGTGTTGAAGGTTTGATCCCGAGCCTCTGGTGCCATTGGGAGATGGAGGAAAATCAAGGGCCTGGTGGAGAATTAAGTCATGGGGCATGCTGTTGGAGGGACTGTTGGGACCCCACTCTTCCCAGTTTCTATCTCTCTGCTTTATGACCACCATGAGGTGGGCAGTCTCCTCTGCCATAGGCTTCCTGTCACGATGTTCTGCCTGGCCTAAGGTCCCAAGGTGACTGGGCCAACCATAGTCTGAATCCTAAGAAATTACAAACCTAAACAAGACTTCCTTCCTTATAAGTTCATGTTTTTCATGTATTTTGTGACAGCGGCAGGAAGCTGACTCACATGCTGTCCACATCCAAGTACATGGTGCCTCTCTGGACACAGGAGGAGCAGCAGAACCTGCTCCTGGTCCCATTGTGCTAAGACAATCAGGTATCAAGCCGGGGACTCATCTCCATCCTTCCATCCTTCTCTCTCTGTGTGTATGTGTCCCACCCCTCTCTCTTTCTGTGTATGTGTGTGTGTGTGTGTGTGTGTGTGTGTGTGTTTTCTCCGTTGTGCCCCTCAGCTGCAAGGATCAGGTTGAGCCCTGCTCGCCTGAGCAAATCCCATATTTATGTGGAAGAGGAGGGCACATAGCATTAGCTGGGATTTCCCTAAGAGCACATCTGTATTTTCAGCCCCCCCCCTTCTGTAGCAATTACTTCTTCCTTGTGTTTATGAAGGGAACAAAACTCTAGTAGGAGAAAACTGTGACTATTATGGGAGCAATGGGGACACTGTGATGACCCAAGGGTAGGATAGTGTAGCATGTGTGTTTAGATCCCAGCGTTGCATCCAAGCACCATACTTACACCTGAGAGCTCGTCTTGGGCTTTCCCTTGTCTGCCACACTGTTTATCACTCAGGTCTTCCCTGTGTCTGGGAAAGACAACCAGGCTTGGGGTCTCTTGCTGCTCCCTGTCCACCCCCACCAAATTCCCCCCAAATGGACTCCTCTCTGCCCAGAGGTGTCCAACAGGGGAAGAAGGCCATCAGCAAACTCTGAAGCCCAAGGATGACTAGGACTAGCATAACCCCCATCCTTTTCCGGAGTTTCCCTCAGAAACTGCAGACAGCCCTGGGGGGCTCCATCCTGCCACCTGCAGAGGCCTGCTCTTTTTTTTTTTTTTTTTTTGACACACTGTTGGACTCTCACCACCGGCTGTTGTGGTGGAAGTAGATGGCCTGGGAGGCAGGCAGAAGAGCCGAGAGTCCCCTCCCCACCGTGTGCACCTCAGACTCCTTACCTGGGGCATGGCTTCCGGATAGATCAACATGTTAATCGAGAGAGACAGGGTCATTGAGATCCAGGACTTGCTCCTACATGTATGCATACATGAATTATGCTGACCGACACACGTGCACATATTGTGTGTAACTGTGGAAACACATACACGTGGACTTGGGGTACTCAGAAACACAAAGACCTGCCAGGCACAGCTGGTGCCTAGATCCATCCTCCCCTGAAATAGTTTTGAAAACGAGTGCGGGACCATCAATTATTTTGGCTCTGTAACACTGCAAATCACAGTTCTCTGGCTTGCCGGCTTCCTCTCCGTGCCCTTTTCACCTGGACAGGGACTCCAGGTTTGAAGGCAGATGAAGTGGGGATGTGGGCCAGGTGGATGGGCGAGACCAGGCAGGCCCCTGGGTCCGGGGCAGGATCTGGCCTTTGAAGCCTGAGGATGATGTGAGAGGATCAGAATCCCAAGCAGGCCTTGGGCTGCAGCTGCAGAGCAGTGGGCAGGGGGAGGGCAGAGCCAGGCTGGGTCAGGAGGTAATATGGGGAAGGCCGGGAAGGGAGACCTGAGAGGGGCCTGGGAGGTTTAGGAGGGCCTGGGGTGGAGCTGAGGGGTGATAGGGAGGGACTTGGTCTCTGGTCTACAACAAAAACAGGAATTACTTCAGGTGTTACAGGCTGGAGGTGGGGCTGTGAGGGGCTGGGGAGCCAGGCTGTGGCTCTTTTCTGTGGTCCAGATGAGTCAGGCCAGGAAGGACAGTGGGGGATGGGCAAAGATGAGGTCCAGGAGTTTGGGGGAATGTGGCTAGGTTAGTGGGAATGGCTTTCTGGAATCTCAGTTTGCTGTGTGATGGATGTGAGCTTCTTCAGTTTTGTTAAAGGCCTGGCTGGGAAGGTCATGCTGTCCAGTTGCTGGAGGAAGGAGGTAGGTACGGGGCGTCAGGAGTGCCGAACTGGTGGGAGAGAAACAGGGTCGTGTGTGTGTGTGTGTGTGTGTGTGTGTGTGTGTGTGTGTGTGTACTCAAAGGTGCTTCCTTGTCTCTGGGTGGGGCAGGGGTCACCCCTGGACATGGCAGGCTTCATAACACCTGTACACCTACCTGCAGGAGATGGGTAAGGAGTGACCAGTGTCTCTCTCCAGTGGCCACTGGGGGTAGATGTCTTTCTTCAAATAGCTGGCCTTCCTGGCAGTCCACCTCACGGACTGAGCACATGTCCTGCAATAGACTGGAATTAACGAATGTGGGTTGTCCCTACACTTCGCTCCGTGTTTGAGCCTGGATCTCACATGTAGCCTCTGGCAGCTTCGCGAGGCAGCTTGGTGTGAGGGAAGAACACACACTGAACACATTGAGGAGGGAGAGATTGCCATTCAGGGGCTAAGAGAAGCTGGGATAGACACCTGTCCTTGTCCACCCTGCTTGTCTGTAGGTTCCCAATCCACCCGACCACTCACCGGGCTCTTCCTGGCCCAGCCCAGCGCCCCGCGCCCCGCCCATTGAGCTGTCTCCGCCCCGCCCCGCCCCTGCTCGTCCCTGCCCGCCCCTGCCCGCCCCTGCCCTAGCCGGCAGCAGCGGTCGGAGCTCTGTGGGCAAGTGGCTCACCGAGGCTCTAGGCGTAACATCATGGGGGCGCAGACCGCCTGGTTTGTGGAGATGGCGCCCAGGTTCGGGCTGCTGGCGGGTGCAGGGCTAAAGGGTGCGAGGGAGGTGGGGGACGCCCGGGGCCCGCTAACCTGTGGTTGTTGTCCACAGGTGGCACAGGCTCCGGAGGCGGCACCTTCTGGACATGCTCACTAGTTTGGTCTTGCTGCTGGTGGTACGCGTGGCCTGGGCAAAGCCAGGTAAGCTCGGGTGGAAATATAACTCGGTGCCCCAGTGCCCGCCGGTCTCCCGTGCCCTTTGTGCAAGTCTCTGGCTTATCCTGGCGATAGCCACCTTTTACTCTGCGCGTTCGGCAGGGAGACAGCAGGGGCCGGGTCCCTGCCTAAACGCAGGTGGCGGGTGGTGGCTGGAGCGCGAAGTCTCACGGTGCCGGCACATTCAGCGCTGTGCCGCTCACTTATGCTAGCCATTCATTCTCTAGACTCCGGGCGCCTGGGGTCCCGGGGTGCGGTTGGTCCAGGGTAGTGCGAAATATCCGTCTCTGGAGTCCCTCGTGGAATGACCAGACTTAAGCGGCTCTGGGGAGAAAGTTTGTGCGCTTCGCCAGCGGCGCGCTGCCGGCGGCCAGTAAGAAGCCGAGGCATCCGCCAGTGGCCCATCTCGCCATCGTCGCCCTCCCTGGCCTCATTCTCAGCAGTGCTTGAGCTAGCGGCCGCCGCGGGGTCCCTCCAGATTCTCAGGAGGGACCGTGGGCGGGGTTTGTGACGGCTGAGAAAGACCGAGGAAGATCGTTAAGTGCATGGCGTCATCTTTTGAGTTCCCAACCTGTTGAGGCAAAACTGCGCGCGTTTGCTCAGGGCCGGACTTCGGTGGCCGTCTAGTCTTTGTGCGCCGCTGCAGCGCAAGGCCCCTGTCCCCCGCGCCTGCGGTGGTGTCGGGTTGCTCGCGGTCCTCTTTGATGCTGCTGAGCGCCAAGCGCAGCCAGACCGGCAACAATGTTCCTAAACCCACGGATTCGTTGCCTCCTCCGCTGTCCCATGTGCGCACCGAGGACTTCCTTTGCTCTGAGATCCAGCAACTAACCAACAACTGGCTGCTCTTCTGCTCAGCATGCCCACAAAGCCCCTGAGTATAGGGGGCTGGTGCAATGCCAGACTGCCAGGCTGGAAACCCCCACGCTTTATCACAAAGGCGCCAGCGAGTGACCTCCCCAAAGAACCAAATTGGTACTCTGCATACTCTCTGGTTAGCGGTGTCACCGGCGGTGGTCACCGGCCTCTTGTCACAGCATCAAGAAGGATGAAAGATGAAAAGAGGAGGGGGATCACTCTGGGGGGGCGGGGAATGACTTGGTTCATTGCTTCTGTGGCTTAGTCACTTCTGGCTAAATAGCAGTCCAGGCCCTTTTAAACAGCAGATCTGAAAAACACCTGTTGGTTGGTAGCAGCTAATTCTTCATTTATTTGTATTAACTACGGCCAGGCTGTTCTTACTGACCACATGGCACTTGGGACTATTAATCAAATGAAGGCCTGGCAGGGGCTGCAGACAGGGATTTGTAAGCTTGGGGCCTCTTCTGTAACCACTAATGACAAAGGAAAGATGCTGGAGAAACCAGCACACCCCAGCCCCCAGCTAGACTTGATTTCAAGCTTAGAAAACAAAGGTGTGATGTGTTTTAATTTTAGCCTTTGGGTGGAATAAACCTGTGTGTCTGTAAGCTTTGGTGAGATCTAAGGATAATGCTTGGGGAAGGTGGCGTGTCTCCGTCTACTTTGCTGTGGCTGTCATGGGGGTTTTCAGTCTTGTACCCTCGGGGGCAGGAAGGTCCCTTTAGAGATGTCCAAGGAATGCGGACTTCTGTGTCCTGGAGGTTGAGCCAAAAGCTGCTCAGCGGGGGCTTGTGTTCTTGCACCGTCCCCTCCCCCAACAGGACCAAGGCTCCTCATCCTTGTGGGGGTTGAGTCCCCTGAACCAAGATAACTGGTGAGCTAATATGCCTGAAATCCGGACTGGCAAGGTGCGATTTGCTTGGGATATGTAGAAATTGCGCCCCTCCTACCTTGAGGCCTCGCTGTGTCTCCTAGTGTCTCTAAGCTGAGCAAAGCCCTCTTCTAGTTTTCACTCGTCCTGTGGTCCTGTGATTCTGTGGTCCAGATGCTCAGATGGTTCAGAAACATCAGATTGTACATTTACCCTTAAACTGCCTTTGGTGTTGGAGCTGCCACACTGCCTGTGACTCCTAGGGTATATAGGGTCCCCATATGTCTGCAGTTTCTTCTCTTGTGGTCTCATCTGTGTGCCATGTGGTTATGGACTTTTGGGAGAGGTCTGTGAGGAAAGAGGACATGCCAAGGAGGCATCTAGAGGATGCTCACGGCCAGCCACACTGGAGCTATTTTATACTTTCTTGTCCCCAGCTTTTCAGATTCCCTGTGCTCCGTGTTTGGCTCCTGCATCACCAAGATGTCCCGCTGTCCAGGGGTGCGTTAGTGCACAGCAGTGCCAAGCAGTGCCCTGGAGCTGCATTCCCTCCGTAGGTCTGCAGGGACAGAGCACCTGGGCACCGGTAACACTAGGCTTTAAGTTAGTGGGAAAGGGCTCCTGTTCCCAGCTCACCCACTGGGGAGTCTTCAGGATTCAGATGCAAAGGCCTCGAAGATAGTTTTGAATTTCAGCAAAACTTGTTTTTCAGGGTACTCTTGTTTTCCTTCAAGGGAAGGAGGACTGAGAGAGGGGAAGCCCTCTTCAAGGAAACCTAGAAGGAGTGAGCCAACCTCCCCAGAGTGCAGGCTAATCAGGCCAGAGTGCTGCCTGCCTCTCTACTGTTCCACTTTGAAAATGTACTATACAGAATGAATATTCATGCGTATATGTGCTCAGGGCACCAGTGCCCATAAGTTCATACATAAATGTATATGCAGAAATGTACATACAGATAACATACGTGTTCACACAAACCTCACATGCACTCATACACATAAATTCATTTACGTTTGTGCCCCCACATGCCCACATGTGCATTCATACATAAATGTGCACAAAAAATTGGGCGATGGTGCCTCATGCTTTTAATCCTAGCTCTCGGGAAGCAGAGACAGAAGGATCTCTGTGAGTTTGAGGCCAGCCTGGTCTATAAAGTGAGTTCCAGGACAGCCAGAGCTGTCCTATTTCAAACCCCACACCCAAAAGTGCACATGAACAGGCACACATTCCCATAGTCACACACAAATGCACACCATACATGCACACACACACACACACACACACATGCAAGCCCTTCCCACCAATGCAACTTCACCCACAAAGGGAAACACAATATACACTCACGCATGGAAGATCATGGGGCATGCCAGAACAGTATGCACAAGCATGCATACATGCACACACACATATTCTGTGTTCATGTAAAGTGCTGAGTTCTGTCTCTATCTGGGGTGGGTTCCCTGGGTCAGGGTCCTGTGTGATTTCATGGTGTGAGGATGACTACTCCATGAACATCTCTTGGACCAGAGATGTAGACTCAGGGCTCAGAGCTTTCCCCGAGACTCTCTGTTAGGGGTTACCAGTCAGAGAAGAAACAGGAAGCAACAATGGTGTCTGTCTCAAGGGTGAGCCTGGTACTCTAAAATGGAATGTTTCCTGGCTACCACCAGATAGACGTACTGCTTAGGGCCTAGCAGAAATCCCCAAGATTGGATGCTGGAGTGTGTGTGTGAGTGCATGTGTGTGTGTGTGTATGCATATATATGAGCATGTGTGTATGTGTGTGTATGCATGTGTGTATGCGTGTGAGCATATGTGTGTATCCATGTGTGCGTGCACATGAATAAATAAATTTATGCTTGTGTGTGAGTATGTGTGTATTGTGAACATATGTGTGTACATGTGTGTGTATGTGAGCATGTGAGTGCGCGTGCAGGTGTGTGTGAGAGGATGTGTGTGTGCATGCGTATATATGTGTGTGTGATCTTGTGTCTGTGAAACACTAGGAAAATAAAGATATATTTAGTATGCTATGAGGTTTAAAAATTTGGTACATTTTAAAATACAAGTGGCAAGGCTAGATAATAGAACAGTTTGGGGGCACATAACATGTACCCCATGCACTGAACGGCTCTGTTCCTCTGGCTGGGCCAGCTTCTCCTCTAGATCTATCTCCCACCCTCCTGTTTCAGGGCTTGGGATTCAGCTTTTGTCAGGTCTGGAGTCCTCTCTTGGAGCCATCTTGGCAGGCTCCCTGACACTGTAGTGAAGTCATGTAGGTCTGTTTTCTGAGGCAGCAGAAGATGGGGCAAGCTTTGTGCTGTGTGTCCAGATGGTATGGTGGCTGTCGCCTATCCTGGAAGCATGGATTCACCATCCCTCATAGGAGAGAAGAAAGAGCTCCTTGCTAAGTGTCCTGGGCAGCTGAGGACCCTTGGTCAAACCATTCACACTGCTCTGTGTCTTCCTATGATTCAGTGTGTCTCCTCATCTCACTGTCATACAATGTATCTGTGCTACTTATACTGTGTCCCTCCTGGGATAGGCAGCCCCTTTAGGCAGGGACCCTAGGTATTTTTTTGTCTGTAGCACTAGCGCAGTCTAGATGGGGATGTGGAAGTCAGGTTGCTGGCTGAGAGATGCATGTCAGGTTGGTGGGTCTGTGCTTCTGTGGGGTGGCTTTTGATCACAGATGCGCTGAGTCAGGTCAACTTCAGGCTGTGGGCGCATGTCTAGTCCTTGCCTGTGGGAGCATATCTTCTCCCTAGCTCCTTCACATGGACAAGCCTAAGCACAGCCATCCTGGCTGCTGCAGTCAGAACTGTAGCGTGGAGAAGCAGTCCACAAGCCTATACATCTTTCTGGAATTCCATGCTGGCAGATGGGGGTCACTACGAGGCTGATCCCCTGTGGGTACTTTGTATGTGTGTGGGAGGTATTATAATTGGTCAGGTCAGGGGTACCCAGCATCAGGCTGTGGCAGGTCCTCAGCTATCCCCAGCTTCCAGAAGGTCAGGATGTTCTAGAGGTGTGTGTAAGAAGTGTCGGGGATCAGTGCTGGCCACGGTGAGGGTTGATTCTAGGGTGTCCCACAGAAAAGGTGCTGGATAGACAAAAGGCTCAGAGATGCTACAAGAAGATGAGATGGGGCTACCTGTGGAGGGGTATCAGTGGTGGATTATGGGTAAAGCCTAGGTTTAAATTCCTTTTTTCCCCCCTGAGATAGGTTTCTCTGCATAATAGCCAGGGCTGTCTTGAAGCTCATTTTGTAGAATAGGCTGGACTCGAACTTACAGTGATCCACCTGCAAGTGCTGGGATTAAAGGTGTGCACCACCATACCCTGCTGAGGTTTAAATTCTTCAGGTAGCATCACATCGTTTATCTACCCATCCTTCTATCTATCCATCTGTCTACCTATCCATCTGTCTGTTCATCCATCCTATCCATCCACCCACCCACCCATTTACCCATCCGTCCATCCATCCATCATCTATCCATCCATCTACCTATCCATCTGTCTGTTCATCCATCCTATTCATCCATCCACCCATCCACCCACCCACCCATCCATCCATCCATCCATCCATCATCTATTCATTAATTTTGGTTTAGAACGACTCACTGTTTTTGTTTGGTTTTTGAGTAGCTTCGTAGTTAGCAGCCACCCGGCCTCCTATTTCAAAGCTGAGCTTAGATGTCTTTGAAACAGTATCAGGTTTCTGTAGCAGGGTCCCCATCTTCAAAAAGCCTGCCAGCACAAGCCATTCACTGTGAGCTGGAGCAGTGACTTGAACTGTTTGGAAAAGCCGACCTGGAGCGAGCACAGAGTGAGAGCTTGCCTTGGTGTCGTGGTAGTTAACCTTCCATTCGGCCGCCATGTGGAGGGCTCAGGAAGAAGAGTGGGTTTAGTGGCCAGGATGTGACACTGTGAAATCCTGCAGACCGGAATCCAGATGCTCCATGCCTCTAGGACAAAGGCAGCCCTTTCCATGTATCATCTAGAGAATGCCTTCTGGGAAGTCATTGCTTGCTCTTGGATGGCTGTGCTGCTTGGCTCTGGTAGGGGTGGGGAGGGGATGGGATGGGAGTGGGGGTGGTTGTGTATTGATGGTGTTTACCCTCCTACTGAGAGCATGGATGGACATGGGGAGAGAGTGCAAGTCTTCCAGGGCCTTTGGTAGACAAAGCCCCAAGCCATTCAGATGGTTCAATGTAGGTTGGGGCCCTGGGAGAAAGGGGTCAGCTGAAGTAGTCCTGCCTTCTCCCAAGGCCCCTCAAGGTGGCTAAAGAAGCCACCAGCAGAGTGGCTGCCAGCATTGGTAGTGGCTTCCCTTCGCCTCTGGCTCGTCCACACCTGGAGGCCTCACTGGTCACCTGGCAGGTACCTCAGGGTGAATGCCAATCTACTGCTGCCCCATTCAGTCACTGATTTTTCTCTTCGCTTGTGTGGGTTTCTGAACGCCTCAAGTGCCTGCTCTGAGAGACAGAAGGAAGGTAGACAGCGTGCGTTTGCAGACGCCGGGAGTCTGGGGGCTGAGGGAAGAGTGAGTGGCGACGATGGGGAGCAGGGCCTTCTCTTATCTCTGTGGAGGCAGAGTGCCAGGGGCCTGGGTTCCATCCAGCTCCATGTTCTCACGGTCCTTATCTTGGATACTTCCAGTCAGAGCCGGGGCTGGGTGCGGGGGCTGTGGTTGGGCCTTCAGGAGAGGTAGGGCCCTTCCAGATGGGTAGAGCTAACTTTCCTCAGGTCATGCCAGAGCTACCGACACTTCAAAAACATTGCTAATTTTATCAAACATTCTGAAGTTATGCTATTCTAACCATCGTACCACTGCCTTCCTCTCTCGGGGGTACGTGCTTCTTTGTAGCTTTGTGTCTGTATGCCAGTAACTCTGCATGCCACATTTGTGTATTGGCCTGCTTTGTGGTCAGCCTTCTAACTCATCCCTAGTGGTGAAACCCTAGACTGGCAGACTCTGTTGAAGGATGAACTCAGCTCAGGCAGGTCGTCTTGAACGGTTTTGCTCATTTTGCTCACCTGCAGGCAAAAGACAACATGAGCCTAGGTGCCTGCTCTGGAAAGCGTTGAGTGAAGAGCCAGATACCCACACTGGGGGGCTGGGCGCTGACGTAAGAGAGATGTTCAGTGTGTGTCAATTGCTTTCTGCTGGAGTCCAGTTCTTGTAGCAAACCCTTGTACAGTAGCAGATCTCGGGGATTACATCTGGCAGAAAGCCTGGCCATCAGCTGTGCCCTCATAGGTGGAGGCTGATATGGTGGCTCTGTTCCCAGTGTCGCGTGACATTATGTGACTTCCTGACCCTTTGAGTGGACTGGGGATGGTTCACTTGCCACGAGGCAATGTGGAATCTGTGGCCTACCCTAAAGAAAGTATACTTGTGCTGGATGGTGGTGGTGCCTTTAATCCTAGCACTTGGGAGGCAGAGGCAGGCAGGGATCTCTGTAAGTTCAAGGCCAGCCTGGTCCACAGAGTTCCAGGATGTCCTGACAGTCCTCAGCTGGCTTCAGAGGACCCATAATGCCCTGTGGGGGCCTTGTCCTAGTTGCTAGGCAGTGCCCTGGAAAAATTGGCATCCATAAGAGTGGGAGGTGCGTCTCTTACCCAGCTGTCAGTTGGACCTGCTACTGTTACACATTAGGAAAAACAGCCTCTTCTGCTTCTAGAGTTCTTCCTAGATGACCCGAGGTACCTGGCATAATGACATTTACTTTCCATGTCCTTTCAGAGAGATTCCAGGGCCACCTTCCCGCTTCTACTCACCAGGTATCTTTCTAGGGTTGGCATAATTTAAGAGAAGCTGCTGAGAATTCACAAGGCCATCAGGAGACTCCTGGGGGCTGGCACTTCTTCTTAGGGTTTTCCCTTCTCCTCATCTCCTTAGCTTTTCACCCAGGAACTGAGAGCCACCTTTGATTAATCCCTGTCTGTGCAAACCTGGGGTCCAGCCCTGCCTGTGGGTCTGGGTAAGGCCAAGGCCTCTGTTGTTGGTTAGCACTGTCCCTTTCCCTTCTCACTGTGAGGTGGCCCTGGTTCCTTTATGGTCTCTTCCTTCCTCTGTAGAAACATCTGTGCCTAGCCTATGCCTGAGGGTCTGTGAAGACAGGTGACTAGAACATTCCCAAATGGGCAAAGGGGGTCTAGATGAGAAAAGGAGGCCCAGGACAGGGTCCCGTGAACAGTGAGGTCCTCCAAACTGGGAGAATTCAGAGCTGAGAGCTCACAGCCTCACTTGTATGTCTTCAGGAGCTACCACTGTTCTCTGAGCCACTAACCCTTGGAGGGGAGGAGGGATTATACTGAGCCAGATGGTCTCTGAGCCCAGACTTCAAACCACCCCCCCCACCAATGACCTTGTCTCTGTCTCTGTCTTTCACTTCTGCTCTTGGGAGGCAGCATTAGTGATGACCTCTGGTTCCTTCTGGGTCCTTGGAGAGCAGCCCTGTCTCCTGGAGCACCCCTGTCCTCAGGTTCACCACAACGTAATTGTTTTCTTGATGAAATGAATTTTTACCCCAAATGGAAAGCAACCCAGTGGAGCGCCAGGGGGAGGTTTGTAACTGAAGAGAAGACCACCCACCCATTCTGCTTCTCCCTCTCCTGTCGTTGTTGCAAGTGGGAGAGGGGAAATCCCCATCCTTTAGACCGACAGGCAAGGCTTAAACCCTGGTCCTGATGCTGGCCTAGGCCTGGCCCCTTGTGGACAGCTCCTTGTTTAGTGGATAGGGATGGCCATTTGGCCAGCGGGTCTGTGCCACAGCCAATCTACTAGTGAGGAGAGACACCAGACTCTAAGGATGGGAGCCTCATCTGTCATGTGTATTAGGTTGAATAATGAGTGTCCCCCAAAGTGGTCCTCATCCTCACCTGCAGACTGTTTTGAACTTCCAAGTTCAAAAGCACATTGCACCTGGGTTTAGATTGAGGATTTTGAGGTGGGAAGATGACCAGCCTTTGTGGTCGATGCGATTGCAGGGTGGGCATGGGCATGAGTCAGTTAGATGAGGATGCAGGGATAAGTATGAAGGTGGGCATCTGAGGTGGGTGTTTGAGGACCCACAATTCAGAGAAAGCTGTGCCACTGGCCTCGACTATGGACATACCTGCCTCTTGACACCTTCTGGAGAAGTTGGAGTGGTCTGCCCTAGAGTCTGGAGACCCCCAACTCTGCCAGTGCCTTGATTTTCTATGTGTGACCTCCAGAACTGTAATAGGACACATTTGTGTTGTGTGTTGCCTACTGTGGGCGTTTGTTCGCGTAACCCTTGGAAACAGATGTGGAAGTTCATTCATTGGCTCGTGGGAAGGGGAGGAAGTAGCAACTTTAGAGGAATAAGGTGCCTGCCTTGGTGTGAGGACCTCTGAAGTGCTTTGAAGTCTGGTCCTTTCCCAAGCAGGATGCTGTGGAGAGTGTCCAAGGTCCCCTGGCCAGCATAACTAGGACCACTCGAGGCTGAAGGTGCTCCACCAACAAGCTAAAGATGAGCCCCCACCCTGAGGACACTCCTGACCTTCAGCGGACTTTTTGTTGGCAGGTCCCCCCAACCTCAGGGCTTGTGCTGAGAGCCAATTGGTCAAAGTGGGAGAGCGGAGGGCAACCGTCCCTGAGCAGAAACCCCCTTTCAGGGAGTGGCTGCCAGGCTGCCGGGAACTGATGGCCACGAATGTTTTCCCTGCTGTCCCTGAGATGTAGGAGTTCAGCTAGATAGGACTCACAACCTTGGGCTTTGCAGAGTGGGACCCGTCTATCCCAAGTTGGACAGACAACTGCCTGGGACCGTGAGATACTTAGTCTAGATCCTTTCCTTTCTGCCTATCAGTCCAGTACCTTCAACCCCTGGAGAGCAGCTCACGCCAGCCTCGGAGATGTAATGGCAGTGGGACTGGCAACATTTTCCAAAAGGAAAGCCGATGGCTCTGTGCCCAGCAGGCTATCAGCACTCCATCAGCTTATCTGTGGACCAGCGGCTGCCAGTCTCTGGTTTTCTGAACACTGTCCGGGCCTCAGCAGTCTGGAGTGATTCCTATGTCCTCAGTTATCCAGAATCAGCCTGACAAACCCTTAGTCAGTCCATTGCAGAGACACGGTGGCAGATGTGGATGTAGGAACTGGACCTTATTCCTTATGAAAGTGACCAAATTGCACCTACCACCTAGCAAGTGGGCTTTTGAAAATTTTAAATTATGTCTTTCATTTGCATTGAACCAAACTGGCTATGTCATGCTCTCTTGGGGTCTGTAGTGATGAGTCAGCCATGTTAGCCTGGACTCAAAAGTCAACCAGCCCTGGCAACTCTGCTGGGGGCCACGAGCTGGCTGGAGGACTGGGCCACATGCAAATCGGAATAGGGATGCTGCCATGCTCAGGTATCCAGGGAAACAGCACAAGGCTTGAGGCTATGGCCTGAGGACAGTAGGGCTTTTTTTTCCTCAAATCGAGGGTGAGGAAGCAGAGCAGTGTATATTAGATCGAGGTGCTGATGCTGAGCTCCAAATGTCTTACCTGCCAGCCTCCTAACATCCCATCACTTCCCTCTCTGCCTTCAGATATATCCTCTCCATTCCCTACCGGGTTCCCATGATCCCCTCTGGAGCCTTCCCAGCGACCCCATTCTTTCCCGTCCCTGTCCTTCCGTCCTCCTCATCCCTTCTCTTCAAGCCCCACAGTGTCCCCATCCTTCTCTGGGGCCCCTAATGGCTTCACCTGTCTTTCCAAGCCTTTCAGTGCCCGCCCTCCCCCCCCCCCCATCCTTTGTGGTCAGCCTATTTCTCAGCAGGTGTTACATTCAAGCCAAATTTGTTTCTGAATGTCAATTATTTCGCAACAGTTAATAGTTGAATTATAATGCCACAGCCAGCCCCTCCCCACTTTGTAGCCTATTTGCCCCCAGCCCTTTAGGAAGACTCCATTTCCTCCTTTTGCGTTTCATTGTCCTGATAGTCCTGGTGGGCCAGCATTCCTTCTGAGATAAGATGAAAGATACAATTCTTTCTTGAGCTTTATCTCTTGAGTTCTCAGCCATTCTATTTGACCTTTGCCCTCTAGTTTCAGTGAAGGGTTTCAGCCGTTTTCTTTCCTGTCAGGGGATTGATTGCTCTGTGAAGGAAGCTGCTGAGACGGAGTGGCCCATAGCTCCGCTACTCTCAGCTGCCTTCCTTACCCTACTTACAAGGCTCATCGCTGTCTCCCCTGGGCTGTGTCCTGATTCACTTAGACCTGACCAAAAGTGTCACCAAATGACATCATCTAGGCTCTGGGCCACTTTAACACCTATCCTTCTGGGGGGTGTTGCAGTCTGGGCTCCCCTGAGACCTTCACTGGGGCTCCCCATCCCTTGTCGGCAATCACCGGGGGTTTGGCTTGTTTGTTTGATTGAGACAGGGTTTCTCTGTGTAGCCCTAGATATCCTGGATCTCGTTCTATAGACTATTCTGGCCTTGAACTCAGAGATCTGCCTGCCTCTACCTCCTGGGTGCTGGGATTACAGCCACCACTCCCAGTTCACCTGAGGTTCTTTACTTTCCTCTTTGGAGCTGTCCTAGAGCAAAGCTCTACAGACCTGGCCTGCTTGCCTGCCTGCCTGCCTGCTGCCCTGTGGCTGGGCGGTTTGCATTTCTGCTGTCACTGTGGTTCTTTAAGGGCCCCCAGCCTTTGTTTAACATGGCCTATGCCCACTTCTGATCCCTCCCACACTTAAGGGGATATTTAAAACACCTGACATCCCGCGCTGACCCTGTTATTAGTGACCGCACAGCCTGAACACTATTAATCTGATCTCAGCCAGCAAGGCCGTGGTTTGGACTGACTTTTCTGTGTCTGGCAGAACTAGGCCCCTTCCACGAGGACTCCTGTGCCAAGCCTCTCCCAGACCTGCCCCCTGTGACTCTTCCTCAGTACTTCCCACCCTCCACCCCAAGCTTTTCCTATAAGTCTTGGTGACCTCCGTGTGGCTGATGAGTCCTGCTCCTGAACCAGTGACACCCAGTTGTGTCCTTGCCTGCACTTGGCCACACAGGCCAAGAGCATCAAATGACAAGGTTTCCCACATTAATACTTGTGTGTCTGTCATTGTCACACAAGGCCTGCAGCTACATAATGAAGGGAAGAAACACACACACATGTGCCAGGGAAAGGAGGCCACTTAGCAGCACTGAACCTGCTGTGGACGTTTCTGTACGTCACCTTCTTTTATGAAGAAGGAAATAAGTGACCGAGGGGTGTCTGCAGTTATGGGACTTGTGTCTGACTGGCCATTCGGAGATCTGTTGTCTCAGTCTCTTCTGGTCCTGGGCATGACCTCAGACGACAAATACTAGTGACCATGCGTTTCCTCCTGGGCTCTGTTATAGAAAGTCAGCTTTAACAGGACCAATGCCTGTCTGAACAATTCCCCTTCTCTTCTACCCCAGGGATCCTCACATCCTTAACATGGCCAGCAGAAGGTGGTGCAACTCCATGTGGTGCCTAGGGTCCCAAGCTAGAGAATTCGGTTCCTGAGGCATTCGTGTGCACAGTTGATATATTGAATAGTTAATATTTTAAAAGTTTTCTTTCTTTCTTTTCTCTTTCTTTCTTTCTTTTTCTTTTT
>JAQHUG010000422.1:1044084-1059271 GCA_028555095.1 Dicrostonyx torquatus | reverse complement strand
TCTCCAGCCCCGGAGCCACATTCTTATTATGGGCCTGGCTGCTGGTCCCAGGTGGCTCTGACTCAGATGCTCAGATGAGCTGTTTCCATCCATGTATGGGCACACAGAAGCGGGAATCAACTTCTGGAGGATCATGAGCTTAGGCACAGGTGTGTCTTTCCCCCTCCCCCGCAGACCTCGTGTTAGGAGTGACTTCTCATGTGTTTGAGCAGCTGTGGAAGAGCAAGGGTTCTCTCTTTCAGAGCTAGCCTTGGCTCCATAGCCCCCATGACAGTTGCCAGCTGAGGTAATGCTGCCCTAGGCTGGTCGCTGGAGAATCCCTGCCTGAGTGGCCTCGGGCACCTGTTGGAGTTTGCAGTGTGAGGTGGGACACCTAGTCATTAGCTCCAGTGCCTACTGCCCAGCAGGACTGTGGGCAGCAAAGGGTTAACCGACGGGCTCCCTGCAGGCAAGCCCAGTGCTGAGCCCAGTGCTGAGCCCAGTGCTGGGAGACCTCGATCTCCAGTTCTTTCTTCTTCAGCTCTTTCTGTGCTAATTGAAGACGTGACATTCCGGGGGATGAAAGCCTCTTTGTGTGGATCAGGCAGGCAGCTGGGCTCACAGCCCTAGGTCGGCCTCGGACAGCAGCCCCAGAGCAGGTAGCACATGGCCCTGGCTGAGGAATGTCCCCACGAGGCTCCAAAAAAACAACTTCCTCTTTTATTCCCACTATCAGCTCACAGTGCCTGCCGATTTGGGTCCCAATTGTAGGTGAAGAACCCGGGGAAAGGTTGTGCCGTCTAGACACTAATCCTGAGATCGGATTTCTTCTGCACTGTATCCCAGCAACAGGATTACAATTGGTGGGAGGTGGGGGTGAGTTCTCTGGGGCTGGGCCAGGGGACCCCAGTGCCTTCTATTCCATACAACATTCTGGTGTGGGAAGTAGGGCAGAGGCAGTAAGGGGAGCCCCTGTGGAGAAGGCTGGCAACCAAGAGGTTGGACTCCATCAGGTGTAAAGTGAAGGTGGGCTCACTGTTTCCCCAGGTCTGCAGTGGAGTGGGGGAGGCTGAGCAGTAACCCGAGGAGCAAAGACCTTGGTGGGGTCCACCTATGGTCAAGGGCAGGCCCCTGCTCTGCTCTGTCCCAGGCTGCTCATATGTCCTGACTGCAGATTGCTGTCTTTTCAGGGACCGGAGGGCAGCCTCTTTCGGCTTCTGCCTGTGGTGCGCTCTACTCCACTAGACTTGAAGACTCCAGCCATGCACCCCCTCCCCGCCTCTTCTGATTGGCTTCCACTGTGCCTGCATTAACCCCTGCACAGTGCCAAGGGATTTGTGTCTGCCTGTCCGCTCCATACTTTGCAGGCTCCTTGGAGAGCTTTATGTGGGATGGGACTGTGCCTCAGGACTGGACTCCTCCTCAGGCAGCGTGGCCCTCACAAGTGTTCGTTTTGCCTTTATTATAGCAGGGTTACAGTTCAGATCAGTTGTCAGCCATCTGTGCCTCTTATGTAGGGACTTCCTGCTGTGTTCACAGTCAAAGAATTTCCCTAAGTAGTATGTCGCCCTCATGGATGTCCTGGGTGAGAATCAGCATCAGCCAGTGAGATGAGGCAGAGACACAGAAACACACAGACCAAACTGTGTAGCTCACATCATCCCATGGATCGGTACCCTTGGGAAGGCAGGGAGGAGGCAGCTCTGTAGATGGACAAGCAGACGTGGGTGTGTGTAGATGAAGCCGCAATCAGACCCAGCAGAGGTGGTTGGTGGTTAGCTGTTGGCTGGAAGGAAGGCCATGCTGTTCGGAGCCAGCCAGCTGTGCACATTCGCATCCTTTTGTGAAGACCTGATTGTTTTCACCTCCCAGGAGTCAAGTAGCCAGATGGATGAGTGAATGAGGCCCTGCCATGTGGGAAGGTGCTTATCATCTCTGCACCTGGGAGGTTGAGGCAGGAGGATTGCTTTGAATTTAAAGCCAGTCTAGGCATGTCTCAAAAAAATCAAGAACTAAACCAAGACAAAACCCTAACACTACAGGACCGGCTGCCCCGTAACACTTGGTCTTCAGCACCCATTGGTCCTTTGGGTATTCTTTGTAAGATTGTAGGTGCACATGTGTGCATGGGTGTACACATGTGTGCAAGTGCACATGTGTATGTTGATGCTTCTGAGTGTGCCTGTGTAGACCAGGAACCAAGCTCAGGTGTCATTCTTCAGGTGCTGCCCACCTTTTTTAGTTTTTTTTTTTTTAAAGATTGATTGATTTATTATGTATACAGTATTCCACCTGCACACCAGAAGAGGGCACCAGACCTCATTATAGGTGCTTGTGAGCCACCATGTGGGTGCTAGGAATTGCACCCAGGTCCTCTGGGAGAGCAGGCAGTGCTCTTAACCTCTGAGCCATCTGCTATCTTTCCAGACCCTTATTTCTGTTGGGTTTTTTGTTTGTGTAACAGCCCTGGCTTGTTTCTGTTGTTTTGATATGGGTTTCTCATGGACTTGGAGCTTAGGGACTTGGTTAGACTGGCTGACTGGTGACTCCCAGGCACCTTGTCTCTGCCTCCCCATTACAAGTGTGTACCCCTTGCAATGGGTGTCTCTGGCATTACAAGTGTGTACCCCTGTGCCCACATTTTTAATGGTGTTTTGGGGACTAAATTCAGTTCCTTATGTTTGCACGGCAAGTACTTTAGCAGCTGAGTTATCTCCTCAGTCTCCTGCCTCTGGGACCTCTAAGTGCTGTACGCCATGTGTGTAAAACCTTTAGGGCTTTCATTCATGCTTCATGCTGTCCATGGCCTGGTAGCCCTCATCTCATCCCACGTTAGCACGTGTGTGCATACGTATGTACAGTCAACCTAAGGCTTAATGAGCCCTGAATCCCTGGGATCTTCCAGAGACCACCTCCTTTCTTCCCTGTCTCTGCAGAGCCCCAGCTGCCCTGACAGCTATTACAGCCAACTCAGCAGACAAGGTTGGCGCTCAGTCCCTGTGGCGGGATCAGAGACTGTTGCTGTATGGTATGGGATGGCTGTCTCAGCTCAGGATGGACATACACTGGCTCCCTGGCTGCCACTCGGTGCAGGGTAGGGTGAGAGGCAGAGGGTAGGGAGGAGGCAAGGGCTGGACTCTGTTCATGATAGGGTAGCAGTCCTGGGACGCTGGCTTAGCACATTAGGCAGATGTAGCCACTTGGGTTGGGTACTGTTCTGTAGAACCCTGTGGGGAGAAGGAGTCTAACTGCGTGGAATCTGACTGGTGCTTAAGTCACCGGCACAGCGGCTCCCTTTTCATTATCCACAAGGCAAATTGAATTTGTAAATGGCCTCTGAGTGTAGGGGAATCGAGGAGGGCCATGTGCATGTCTGCTATCATCCGTTTCTTCAGCTGGGCCGCCATCTTTAACTGAAATGGGTGCCTTCTGGAGCTGCTGATGCTTGGCAGAGAGAAAGGTGTGGGAGCCGGCATGAGTCACACTTAAGCTGAGCCTTTGACTCCTCTGGAATGTGGCCTCATTCTCTTTAGTCTGTGTCTACCTGATATCTCCTCCCCCTCTTCTCCCTAGCTGTGGCTCAAAGCTATGGGCTCTGGGCCACTGAGTCACCATTAGCGCTGAGTTCCTGGCTTGAGCTCCTGTCAAACATTAACAGTCGAAGCTGCCCCGTTGAAGAATAACCCGCCTACCCTCCAGGCTATGATGTCCCAGAAGGCACGGCTGACTGTGCCCTGGAGCTGGCTGGTTTGGATTCTACTCTGATCAGTAGCGTGCGTGGTCCTTACAGGCAGTGGCTGGGCACACCCCGCTCCCCTGGCTCCCCTGGCCAGAACACTCCTTCTGTTTGGTGTTTGGATGTGGAATCTGAGATGTGGGCGGTGGGTGCAGTTGTTTCCCCGACGATTCAGATGGGCAGGGCAGACAGCCCTGGTGCTGGGTTATCGGCAGCTGTCCAGTAGACAGCCAAGTCTGGGAAGCCTGGCAGTTGGGGCTGGCGGAACAGTCCTATGGGGTTAGGCACTGACCTGTGGGCTCTGGAGAGCCTCCTGGTCGCATCTGAGCAGTCACCTGTGATTTGCCCAGGCAGCTGAACAGACTTACATTTCCTAACGGGGGGCTGATGTGACTGGCATGGCCACACAGTGCCAGCTCGCTCCTGTTTCTGGTGTCTGGGGCCTGTTTTGTGACTTTTCACCCCTTCAACCTTCTTGTTCCCCATGTGGATCCTGCCACCTTCCCATCACTGTCCTGTGTGTCCACTGTGCAGCAACCTGAGGTGCCCTGGAAGAGAGGGAGCCCAACCAGAGTGGGAAAGTCTTATCGGCACCCTCATCTGACATCCCCCAGCTTCTCCGCCTGTCTAGAGCTCGCCTGTCTAAGTCTGGCTCCTGGTGAGGGAGGAATGAGGATGGCAGGCTCTGGGGTTAGGGTGACAGGAAGGCAGTGTGCCTAGAGCTGCTGTTGGAGGGCCTGGGGCCCATCCCCCCCATCTCCCAGGGTGACCGGACAAGACCCAGGGTGAGGGTTCTTCTCAGGGCCCCAAAACAGATGACTGAGCCTTGATTTGAACTTGGGTTTCAGTTTTAAACCCTGTTCATATCATAGGATGCATGGAGGAAAATGGAGGGATGACAGAGGAGGAAAGACCGATGCTAAAGGTCCCATCAAGGCATCTGTCCTCATTGGAGATCACAGAGTGGTTCGCTAGTGCCTGCCATCTTGTGTGAAGGGTCAAGGACCTACCTTGACAGTGGACCTGCTGCCTGGGCCTGGACACAATGTCTATGCTGGTTGACACTGTTCCCTCTAATGTGGGAGAATTTAGGAAAGGGTGGCCTCCTTCCTGCTCCTGACCTGAGTGTAGCTTTGGAGCCTGTCCTGGAGCAAGCTCTTGTAGACCAACTTACAACTGGCCTCAAACTTACAGAGATGCGCCTGCCTGCCTCTGCCTCCGGAGTGCTGGGATTAAAGGCATGCGCCACCACCCCCCGGCTATTTTTTTCCATTTCTTAAGCCACTTGTTTTGCGTGGGAGCCCTCTGAAGACTTGAGTTTCTTTGCAGTGAAGCAGGTTCCTTGTGCACTCCTTTCATTGCCAACACAATGTCTAATGCGTGATTGAAGCAGGAGCTGCACAGGGAGCCTACAGAGTCCCCAAGCCAAGGGCTTCATCTTCTGACATCTGCCAATATGGTCGAGTCTGGACTGACTCTAGGATGCTGGGGAAGGGAGGGAGGGGCTGGATCCCACCTCACTTTCAGGTGAGGAGTGCCTGTGCCCTGAGACCACAAAGCAGGGTAATCTCCTTCTGCCCTGGAAAGACCAGTGTTCTGGGGAAGGCCAGTGATCACACCAGTGATGGGGTGAGGACCCAGGTAGCAGGCCGAGCAAGAATGTGGCTTTGGGCCGGGCGGTGGTGGCACACTCCTTCAATCCCAGAACTTGGGAGGCAGAGGCAGGAGGGTCTCAGTGAGTTCGAGGTCAGCCTGGTCTACAAAGTGAGTTCCAGGTCAGCCAGAGCTGTTACACAGAGAAACCCTGTCTTGAAAAACATAACAAAACCACCACCAACAAAAAGAATGTGGTGGCTCTGAGTGTCTCTTAACAGGGCCACATCTGGTGTAAATAGCTTACAGTGACAGCTTTGACAGTGTATCCACCTAGATGGCAGAGGCACCTTAAAGAACCCTGGAAACATTGACAGAGGTGGCCGTGTCCTGATAGGCCGGTAGGCGCTTCCTGGAGTAAGTCCCAGGGACTTTGTAACTTTTGAGAACACATCCCTAAGTCTGCCTCCACAACTTGGCCAGCCATCGGCTACTCAAACTGGCTCGCAGGGGAGCAAGTGGACACTTTGGCCCTAAGCCATCAGGTCCCCAAGAGCGCTTTAGGGCTGGAGTTTTCAAGCAGACGTGTTTCCTTTGGTTGATCTTTGTGGCCCTGAATGGTGGGGGTCAGCATCAGGAGATGGCACTCATGATGTCATGTCACAGCCCTCATGACAGAGGAGGCATTGTGTAGGGGCAGTCCTTTCAGTGATGCTCCCAGGCCCAGATCTCACTGCATTCATGATGAGCCAGAGGAAAGTATGGGCCTGGGTACTTGCTGAGCTGCCCAGACCAGCCCTGCCCGACTCCGGGAGCAGCTATGATCCTGTCTTGTCTGAGAGGTGATAGCCTATCCCTTGGAGTGCTAGCTATTGAGGAGAAACCTGGCCTGTAGGTCTGTAGCATCTGCTGGGGAAGTGGGCTGCCTCTGTCTTCTTCTGGATGTATAGGTTTTGGTTTTTTAAATATTTATTTATTATATATACAATATTCTGTTTGTATGTATGCCTGCAGGCCAGAAGAGGGCACCAGATCTCATTACAGGTGGTTGTGAGTCACCATGTGGTTGCTGGGAATTGAACTCAGGACCTCTGGAAGAGCAGTCAGTGCTCTTAACCACTGAGCCATCTCTCCAGCCCCCGGTCATTCTTTACCGCAAGTTTGAGGCTTTGCCCAGCTCGCTCCAACTCAGGCTGTCATAGTCTTCACTCAGGCTGTGGCCCTACAGGAGATTCAGCTTGGCCTGGAGTGAGCTCAGCTTGGAGGGTTCCGGTCATTCTGTGTCCTTTTCTTCCACGTTCAGGGCCCATTCCTGAGACCCATGCCTTTCCTCTGTGGATGTGGTCCCGAGGTTGCCATGCAGGTGGGCGGTTGTTTTGGGAAGTGACACCGTGCTCTACCTCTTGAGGGCCAGAGACTGGGGTAGTAGCTATTGAAAAGTTTTTATGCCCTGATTAGCCTGTGTGCCGATGGAATACTCCAAATCAGACCAAATCAAACCAAATTAGAAACAGCCCAGGTTTAATGGATAAAATGCTCCCGGATGGTTTCCCAGCCCCCCCAGAGAGGGGATGGGGAAGAGAGACCAAAAAACACCATGTGTCTATTTGGGGGGGTGGGTGGTTAAATACCCTGTGGGAGTGGTCTTGAGCATCTCTGGGGGAGGGGGTCATCATTTGGTGGGCATTCTGAGACGCAGCAGGGTTTGGCGAGAGATGGGGGAGGGAGAGATGGGGGACTTCCACCAGAACAGGTATATCTGCACAGAATCCCATGGGGCCCTGTGTGCTGTCTTCCCTGAGGCCAAGTGCTGCCTGCCTTTCTTACCTCTGCCTCAGCCAAGGAGACCTGAGAAGTTATGGTCGTCTATATGTGACGTATCCCCCTCCCCCGACCCTCTGCTTCCGCTGCAAGATTCTTTTGGCTGGGTGTCAGAGCAAACTGGAAGCTATACCAAACTGGAGCTGATGTGCCCCGCGGTATGGGTTGAGCTTGTAGCTGCCACGTACCAACTGTGGGCTGCACTTCTGGCCTGCTGGGGCCCTGTTGTTTATCCACAGGACACGGCTTGCTAGCAGAGAATGTCATTTGGGTGAAAACTTGGGTTTGCCATAGGTTCATCTCCTAATGACTGTGTTCCTTGGCATTGGTGCCACCCACGTCTTGCCTGGCATGCTCTTGCTCTAGGGCAGCCTCTGTCCTTTCTCAGGGATCTGTGGTTCATTCGAGGGCTACAGAGACCAAGATAGACCGAGTGTGCGTGCGTGCGTGTGTGTGTGTGTCCCATGACACTGAAACTCTCACATATGCCCGTGAATGGGGATGAGCGGGGGTGGGAGGAATTGTCAGGCTGGATGTTGCTCCAAAACCCTGTCCTATTGGCTGAGAGCCAACCCAGGAAGGTGGGCTCCTAACAGCACCAAATGCTCCTCGCTTCCCTTTTAACGTCTTTTTCTAAACTATGCATGTATATTTGCCGTTTCTTAAGCCAGGTTCTCAGGTATGCTCATGAGGGTCCTAGTCAAGTAAAGTATGCAAAGTCCTCGGTCATGAGTGGGCTGCCCACCCGCCAAAGGACCATACTTCCTGTTTATGCTTTCTTGTGTTGCATCCCTTATCTCCATCTCTTACTCAAGGTGGCTGTGGACCTGGGAGGCTGAGTGAGACCACCATTGTTCACTCTCTGCCAAGGGTGTTTCTCCCAGCCCCATTTTCACCTAAGCGACCAGAGTCTACAGGGCTCAACACTGCCTTCTCCAGCTCCTTCCACTCCCCACCCCTCAAAGAAGCCCCTTCTTGCTCCACACTATCCCCTGATTTCAAAGCCTCCACAGCTGTGTGGGTGTGGGCAGACGGGCGCAGACTCCAGGTGGGGAGGAGAGCTTCCTGAGGCTCTGCGCATCTGCAGTGACCATGAACTCAGCTGTGGACCGCCGACCGTGCTGGCTCTCACTGTCTGGACCTGCGGTTACTTGCTTTGCTCTCTTCTCTGTCCAGGGAAGGTTCCCCGGGGGATTCTGAGCACCCAGCTCTGGCAGTTGTCACACTGAGCTCCCTTCTCTGTTTCCTTTACTCTCATTTTCTTGTCATCAGTCTGCCGGGGCAGGTGCTGGGTCCGTGCTGGGTCTGCAGGCTGAGTGTGTTGCTAAGCGGGAGGCTCAGGAATGCGCTGGCACCTGGCCACTCCTGGGCTCAGCTCAGGTCTGACTAATGAAGTGACTCACCTGAGCAGCCTGAGAGCCTGAGGCAGCCTCCCCGATAGTTTGGTCCCTTACGGCAAAGAGCTGGGTGGACATGAGGCGTCCTGGATGGTGACCCTGGGAGCCTCCTCAGAGTGAGTAGTCAAGGCCATTAGCACCACCTCCTACGTGGTGCATCCTCCACAGCCACCCTTGGTCACTGTAGGGCACTGTGACTGTGCACCTTGCTATGTTCAGGGTGGTGTCCTGTGGGTTGGATTGGGTCCGCTTAGGTTGGAAGGTGTTAGGGTTGGATCTGAGCTGTCCCCAACAGGCACATGTCTTGAATGCTAGGTCTCCAGATTTTGGTGCTACGTGGAAGGCTGTGGAGCCTTTAGAGGGTGGGGACCAGCTCCTGGGAGGAGAGCCTTGAGGCGTCTGCTCCTGCTCGTCTTGACCGGCTGCTTGTGTCCTGTGGGTAGCCAGCACCTCACATTCCCACCACCCTGAACCCCGTCATGTCTCCTTCCCTGAAACTGAGTCAGAACAAACCTTTCATCCCGGCGTCGTTTCTGTCAGGTGTCTGGTCTACACAAAATTAACTGATAGCAGAAACCCACACCTGGGAATTGGAGCCATCGCTGTGGTCTGTAGGCCGTAACTGATTTGTCAAAGGGCTGTGGTTGGTAGAAGACTGAGAATTCAGTAAACAGACAGTAATGGACGATTCTGGTGGGAGTGTGGAAGACCGGTACACTGACTGATAGAGAAGCGGGCTGTAAACACTGTGTTCATGAGGTTTCAGATGGGAACAAGGATTCCACCGGGAACTGGGTTACAGGACCGGGGGAGGAACAGGATGGCTTTCTTCCTATAACCTAAACATTGGAATAAAGTTGAACTGGGCTCATGGGTTCGTGGCAGAGACCCCTCCCATCGAAGGCTCTGGGGTTTCAAATGCAAATGCCTTAGAATTTCATATAAAAAGCAAGAGCTAAAGGGTGCCCAGCCAGGAGCTCCCTACCAAGGGAAAGGTTTGTTCAGGTTTAGTCTTTGCAGCTGTGGTCCAGTAGTGCCGGCTACTTCTTGAGTAGGCAGCAGAACTTGGTATTGTCTGTGCAGTGCTGACTTTACAGGCATGAGGAGCATTTAAGGATTGAAGTTAAAAAAAAAAAGAAAAAGAAAGGTGGGGTGGTGGCTCACACCTTTAAACCCAACACTCGGTGGTAGAGGCTGGCAGAGCTCTAGTGTAATGTCAGCCCGGTCCTGGACAACCAGGGTTACACACAGAAACCCTATCTTAAAAAAAACCCAACCTAAACGAACCAAACAAAAGAGTTGTGAGGTATTGTTCTAGGGCTTAAAAACAAACAAACAAACAAGCAAACCCAACTGTGAGGCCAGGCAGTGTGTCCCTGGGTCCGAGCACCTGTGGAGGCCCCCAAACAGGGCAATGATGCAGGAAGTTTTGAGGGTTAAGCCCAAGTTAAGTGGAGACCCTAAGACATCAACAATGTCAAGAACATGAAATATTTGCCAAGGAAAGCTGTAGGTACTTGGTAGAGCTAGTCCAAGTACTTGGCAGGCCCATAATGGCAGTGCTATAGCTAAGCCAGTTGGAGCTCACAGCCCAGCGTCCCACAGATGCTGGACACGAAGCTGCAGGGATTGGTGTTTGCTCGCTTTGGCCAGGTCTTTTCTTGCTATCCCCCACATTCCTCCCTCTGGGAATGGGAGTGTTTATTCTGTGTATTGTGTGGTGTAACTATGCAGTTCCTTTCTGATTTTTACTGAGACTCACCGTTAAGGGTTTTGCCTTGTGCTTCAAGAGATATTTTGGACTTTGGAACAGTGCGAGGGCTGTTAAAACATTTTGTGTTATGAGAGATGGCCGGGAGCCTTTATGGGGCTGACCAAAGAAATATCTCCTATGGACTCATGCTTTGAGCGTGTGGTCCATGGATTGTGATGCTTTGTAGGAGGCTATGGGGTCTTTAGGAGGTAGGGCCTGCCTGACAGTTGAGTTTTAGGGGTGAACCTCTGGAAGTTTGCTCCCTGATCCTGTCCCTTGTTTCTCTGCTTCCTGACCGCACCTGGGAAACAAGCCTTTACTTCACACTCCCACGGACAAAAACTTCACCATGCTTTTCCCCCTCATGCTGGACTCAAGTACCTCAGAACCCCAAGTCCGGATGGACCTTTTCCTCTTTGTTTCTGTCAGGTATTTGGTGAGGTAAAAGTAACTAACAGAGATGGGCTGAGGAAGAGGAGGTTAAGGTATCTGGGGCTTCAGGTAGTGCTATGTTTGCTGGGAGACTTGACTGAGCAGACTCCAGGGGAAGGTAGGTCGGGAGGGGCCACCCTGGCTGACTGGAATGCAGGGTGTGTGCCGCAAGGGTCTACAGGCTAGGAGACTTCCAGAGCAACCGTGACTCGCGGTGGTGGCTTCCTCAAGTGTTCTGTGCTTTGTCTTCTCAGCATGGGAACAATAGGATCCTTCTACTTTGTCATCGAGGCAAAGTTCTCATAGGAGAAAACTGAGCATCTCACAGTGAATGGTTCAGGGGTATTTGATGTTGTCCAGTGATCACTGTGATCTAGTTCGAGAACATTCTCATCGTCCCAAAAGGAAACCCTGCATCATTGATGGTCCCAGGAATCCTCTAATCTATGCCACCTCTGACTCTGTCTATTGTCAACTCCTGCTTGAGCAGAATATTCCAGGTGTGTCCTGGACTCTTATGGGTAGAACCTGCTTGTGCTCTTGGAGACTGGTTTCTTCATGACCGCAGTGTCTCTAGGTCTGCCTGTGTAGTGAGCGCCAGGCTGCACTCTGCCGGCTGCCTGGTGATCTATTGCACTACTCTCTCTTTGAAAATGTGTCTTCTGAACTCCATGTCTCTGATTTGAGACTGTGGCCTCTTCACAGCCCTGTTTTCTCTGGGCTTCCTTCTCCACATGGCTCCTAAGTAGCAGCCTTTGGAGATCACAGTGAAGGTCCCAAGGCACAAAGGCTGTAGGTGCCCAGGAGGAATAGAGGACCTCTGTTCCCTGGGTTGGAGCTCATCCACACTGTGGGAATCCATGTCTTCTGCTGTGCCCCTGTGAGACAGGGGTAGTTCCCCGTGGAAGAGAAAGGAGAAATAGGGAAGACTGTCAATCAAAGACAGTTCTTAGGGTTTGCCCATCCATCCATCCATCCATCCATCCTTCCATCCATCCTTCCATCCATCCATCCTTCCATCCATCCTCATCCCTTTGTATCTGCTCTGAATCCATTCCCTGTCTTGGTGACACCGGCTCTTCCTGCCCATCACCAAGGTTCACTAAGGGGATGGAGGATCCTTCTCTGGTTCCAGGCTCACACATTCCACACCTAACAGATCATGTGACTTCCTCAGGCTGCAGGCTCCCCTGCAGGGATGGACAGTACTAGGTGTTTTCTTTCTTCCATGGTCAGGATGTTGCTTTCTTTTTAGGTCATTTTTCCCATTGTTAATGTCCCTTGGACCTGTGGTTTCAGCTTCTTGGTAAGGTATAGGATGGCTACCTTGACACTAATGACAACTTTGATACTAAGTTCTTCTGCCTTCCTGGGCTTCTCCTTTGGTGCGTGGGCCAGCCCTGGTCACCCCTGACACTTTCCTTGGTTTCCCAGCATGCTCTACTGCCTTGCTGGATACTTATGTGGAGATAAGAGTTGTGTCCATGTCCAAGGGTGTGACCCCATGGCTAGGGGTATCCTGCCTCTCCAGTGGCCTCCTACCTTCATTGTGCTGGGCTCTCCCTGTAGGTCAGAGCTATAGTTCTTAGCCGGCCAAGGCCCCTAGCCCATGACTTGCAGTGCTCTGGGAGTTGACAGGCCTTTTGTGGAGAGTCATCAGCAGGAAGAGGGTCTTTCTGCTTGCCCTGGACCTCAGCCACCTGTGTGTTTGAGTGGCTCGTTCAAAATGAATGTCCTGGAATGATTCTCCGCCTGAGCCTGGGCAAGCACTCAAGGAGGGAGGTGGGCTTAGGCCCACCCAGGGCAAGCTTGGGGTCATTCCTCATGATCCTGGATCTGGTTACAGAGGCAGATGGAGAGCGTGGGTGGCTGGCTAAGTCCCTGGAAGCCCAGGAATGTAGAGCAGACTCCTCTCAGCCTGGGGTCCTAGGGTGGGTAGTGTGTATTTACTTTTCTTCTTAGTGAAGAGCTCAGAGTGGGAGCTTTGAGGGCAGCTGGCAGCTACTGCGGCAACCCCGGGCCCAGGTCTCCATCCGCTGAGCACATGTCCAGAAAGGCAGGTTTGGGCAGGTGGGCAGGTGGGCGAGCCTGTCAGATTCATAGACAAGCAACGGAGTCTAAAAGGGCAAGAACAGCCCCCTGCAGAGAACAAAACCCGAGGGGTCCTTCCATATCTAGTCCACAGCCAGTCCTAACTACCTGTCCACAGGGTGGGTCATTTCTCTTCTGGTGTGTCTGTCATCTGGATGACTGGCAGGGAAGAGTCACATTCTGGTCACAGTGGCTTGTCTGGTCTATAGGCTGTCCTGGGAGGGTGTGGCACAGAGCAGGGTGTAGGCTCCTTGTCCCCTCCACTATGGACTGATGGATGCTTTCACTGATTTCCAAGAGCAGTAGGGAGGAATAGTGACTCCCACTGAGAACCTGTTGGTATAGGGACCAGGGAGGCAGCAGGCATCACCTGCCCCATGTGGTAGCTGTGTGCCAGGGAGAAGCCAGACTGCTATGGCTCAGGGGGAAGATTGTGACTTTCTCAAGGCCCCTCAAGCCCTGTATGGTTCTCTCCAAGGTCGTGGATTTAGAGGGCATTATGTGGCCACTAAGGCTTTCAGTGTCTGCCTCTGATGTGGTTTAGAACAGGCTGCTCTGGATGGCCTGAGCCCTGAGTGGTGGTGGGGACAGTGACGTCACTGCCTTTGGTCTCTGGGGCCACAGCAGAGACACACCATCTGGTCCTTCTTTGGGTACTCACGAATTCACATGGGAATGGAGAAGGCTGGCGTGGCCAGCATGCTTCTGTCTAGCGGTTGCTTTCCAGCCCAGGGTGTCAGCCATCTTTATTCTTCCCTTACCCAGGAAGTCAGAGCCCCATGGATATCCTCTGTGGGCTCCTGCCCCCATAGGTCCCTCCCGTCATGCCCGCTGGCTTCCCTCCCAGCACTCCAGAGCAGGATGGCTTGACTGAGGGTTTTGGGAAGATCTCAGCAGGGCCCTGCCGGAGCTATGCCATTGGTGCTCCCCACAGGGTCTTGCTGAGCTAAGGCTGGCAGAGGTGGTACTCCAGGAGAAGGTAATATCTACGATGCTGCCCCCAGCCTCCATGTCTTAAGGCCACTTGGTCCAAGTAAGTTGCTGTTGAGTTTAAGCTGAATAAATCCCAAAGGGGTAAATGGTACATAATATGGGTGATGTGTCGTCTGCAGGTGGGACCCCCCCACACACACTCGCGTTCTACTGATGCTACCTCTGGTCACACAGGCTTTGGAGAGAGCCACACTGGTCACTTTCCTCATCTGCACTTATTTTTGTGTGAGTGTCCCTTGTGTTCCAAACATTAGGTCCTCCAGCTTGCTTCTTCTCTGTTCTTGGACTTTAGAAGCCTGTCTGGGCCACACAGCTCAGGGAGTAGCCAGGACCAGCAGGCACACAGTCGCTTTCTGTTTGGTCTATTCTATCATCTATGGATGTGAAGCTTCCTCGGGCCCTCCCTGGGCCTGAAGCACATCTTTTAAGAAGGTGGTACAGGGCATGTGCAGGCTGAGACGTACAAACACCTTTTCCTATACTCTGAGCCGTGAGAGGTGACCCACAGCTTCTGCTTGATACCCCTCGCGTTCCCCATGACAGAAACCGAAGAGTGAGAACACAGAAGTTTCCAACACCCTGCCTCGTCCCCTCACCACCCTCTGGACTTCCAGTGACTGAGTAAGCCATAAAAGTCTACCCGGAAATGTCTCCTGCAGGCAGAGGCCCTTGGGCCCTTCCCTGTACTGACTGACAACCCTTGATAGGGTCTGAAAGCCAGCCGTTCCCACACAGGATTGTCTTCTTTGGAACTCTGAAATCAGCTCAGCCAAAGAAAATAACAACAACCCTTCCCTCCTGAAAGGGTCCGGGAACCCTTTAATGTTTAACTTTGTTTGACCTTGTCAGTATCCAGAAGGACAAGGAAGGGGCCCTGCTGTTTGTTCAGATGGCGTTAGAAGCTTGGAGGATAAAGGGACATTTTATTCAATTTTAAAAATGGTTAAAAAAAACTCTTTATAGTTAACATTCTTAGATTTTAACATACTAAGTCCACAGACCTCATCCCAGGTCCTGTGAGAAGCTAAGGACCTGAGTTTGCCCACCTGAGAGTGCCCCTGTCTGGGGACCAGTACTCAGAGAGTAGGAACCCTGAGTGCAGCAGTGTGCACAGGACTCCTGTCCCCAGTCCGGTGTGAGCTCTGTCCTGTCCTCTTTACACTGACCACCAACACCCCGTCTTCCATCAGAGGCCCCACTGGGTCACAACACCCCCTCTTCCCTCAGAGGCCCCACTGGGTCACAGCACCCCCTCTTTCCTCAGAAGCCCCACTGGGTCACAGCACCCCGTCTTCCATCAGAGGCCCCACTGGGTCACAATACCCCGACTTCCCTCAGAGGCCCCACTGGGTCACAATACCCCGACTTCCCTCAGAGGCCCCACTGGGTCAC